>OMKY01215419.1:0-10189 GCA_900302395.1 Bregmaceros cantori | reverse complement strand
ACTAATGTTTATTTTCTACCTTTCGCACAAGTGTTTGTGCTGCAATTGTTCTGTGTTTGCTTTTTGATTTGCTGATGAACCGGGTGTCCTGGGATAGGCATCCAACCCTTCTCCTGAGTCCATTATTATTGTAAATTATTATTATTCATTCGCACTAGCTACACGAATCATAACACTGCCGTCGATATGTAGGGTGGATTGCCCTAATGTGGGCCCTTATTTGCAGCTTCCTAATGTGGGACAGACAGTTGCCTAAGGTGGGACAGTGTGTTGAACAGTTGAACTTAACGTTAGACACATTACCATAGTTTGCTTTACCACAGTTCCACAGGCATTCATTAGTTTAGGGAGGAGCCACTGGAACGTAGGTGTCCTACATTAGGCAGTGGCCCACTTTAGGGCAATCCACCCCACTTATATGATTGAACTTGCGAGATCTGTGAGTTATCGACATCGGTTGGCTCAGCCTTGACCAAATACTAGAGAAGGTGATTTATTTCATGTCAAGAATCGGTTGACTCGACCTAACAAACCCCCTCCCTGGTCACAAGAGCATTTGTTTCTCAGACAATGGGAGTCTGTGTGACTGCAATCAGGTTAGACGGATGATTTTCTTTGCAGGGTGTTGTGAGAAGACAAGGACATGCCCTCTTCCTTGCCAAGACAAGGAAGAGGGCATGTAACATTGCAGCCGATGTCTCTGACAGCTTTATTGGCGGTAGGAGTTGGAGAAACGCCGAAATGATGGGTGCCCCCCGCTGCTGATCCCTCCCACCCCACACATCACCTTTTTACCCTCCTTCACTTTGGTAGGCGCTCCAGAGCTCTGCCTACAAAGACTACTAGACTCAAAAACTTTGCCTGTGCGGTGATGTTGTTGAACTGTCCGGGCAAAGAAGGCGCATAGGCAGAAATTAGAAAACAGGTGGTCCCAGAAAAAATCAGGTGGGCCCAAATTGCTATTGCAATAACATATCATAGTTCAGTGAACCGTCCGTTTTAGAGAAGGAAGGAGGAATTAATTATGTCTTCCCTCCTCTACAACGGAAGGCTCACTGTAGCAATAATTATTTCTTCAAGAAAGAATTACTTCTTTGTTCAGTGAACCGCATATGCGTATGCCATGTTCAAAATCCCATTTGTTTCTGGGAAAATTCGTTGTCGTCCCGCTCGACGTTCAGATCCAGTGACTGTGTGTTTTTGATGTGTTCATCTTACCCAACATCTATTACTTTGTTATTTTCTATGTCCCTCTTTTGGGTACAACTTGTAACAATATATGGGGTTGACAGGGAGGTCACCCAAGCTCTTGTTCTTCTCTGCTTGGGGCCTTGCTACTTTGCTCAGGGAATCATAACAGTAGTACTGCAATCTGACATACATTGTCTTGCACCTTGTTTAACCTAACAACCTACTATGTTACAAGTCAGCGGGGACAGCTGGACGAACATCGCCCATCGTCCGCGGAACGCCCATCACCGTCGTTCCAGCACGGATCGTCCGTGGAGCCTCCAGCTGCCCCGCATCACCAACAGTCCGCCTCCATTTAAGACAGCGTCCGACCCCGGAAGGACGCAGCCCCAAAGCCTTGGCTCAGGTTAGTCTACCTGACTAAGCATGTCACACCACGGTTCAATACTTTGGCGAAGTTTACTTGGATAACTGTACAATTCCTGGGGATCTGGGTGCTGTCTCCTCTACCTACAGCACGACCCCCTGGAGTCTCGCTGGAACCTGATTCCGGCCGGGTGGACTTGAACATTGAGATGAGTAACGTGTCTGATGACGAAGCCATGGACAGTTCTTAGATAGACTGCCTTTTGTCTCCTCTCTGGGCCATTTACCATTTGTTCAATAACCCATGACATACTAAGAATGTTATCACCTGCTATTGTGTCACCTTTCTTTTTTGCAGACCTGCAGCATACTTATGTCAGTGAGGCGCACCAATATCACGACAGCTGCGTGCGCTGTGAGACTAAGCCATAGGCACAAGACTGTACGGGGCTGGATGCAGCGGTATAAACGACTGTGTCACAAAGCCACGTCCAATTCCCTGTGTTTCTACTGCATATGCAACGTTGGAAATTAAGTAGATTCTGATTCTAGAAGAAGAGAAGCAAGTAGCTGTTAAAAGGATAGAAGCAGTGAAGTCAGAGGAAAAAGCTGCAGCTACTGCAAGCAGAAACAGAAGTAAATTAGAAGCACTCAGAGTGGTGACTATTATTGTTGATGTCTATTATGTTACTTATAGCAACCAAAATTGAATAACTTGTCACCAGTGGCACGCAAGCATGCAATCTGCCAGAGGTGGGACACAAACCCGGGTCTCCATCTTGGCAGACCGTAGGGCTAACCGTACATTATATGAGCTGTGTTAGTACCATGCAGTAGAGTGGAGGCAACTGCTGCGTGTTGCTGGAGGTGATCGGCATTTGGAGGTGATCCAAATGCCGGAAATGTAATCACTTGTTCTGATGGTCATTTCCAACAACTCTACAAAATTTCATCCAGATCCGTGCACAACTTTTTCAGTTATCCTGGTGACACACAAACCAACGCGACCGAAAACATAACCTGCTTGGCGCAGTTGAAAATAGAAAGGCTTTGTCTTGGTCAGTACAGGCCGCTTCATTACGTTACACATGTGACAAAAAGAAGAAACAAAAAAGTGCCCACAAACAACACAGCGCCACTGGTCCAGGCATTCCACTACACCACAACAGGAGCTCGGTAGTCCGTGGCAGCAGGTGGCATGTACGTAGGTGAAGCATATGTACTCCATATCCTTTTGTGTTCAGGTTACCTTAGACATGTAGTGATAGCTTTGAGCACGGTGGCTGATACGATGCTGTCAAACTGAAATGTTACTAATATCAATGGAGGAATGTGCACGTGCCACATGGCTGTCATTCTGTCAACCATCAGCCAGGAAAGAATTGTACAGAGTACAGACTTCAGACAGTGCAGACTCCACACAGTACAGACTCCATTACAATACATCAAAGGAGTTTAGCTCAAATCTTTATCTTCATAATCCTGGTTTTGATCAACAACTGGGCTAGCACCAAACCTTACTCTGTCACCATGGCAACAGGTGGGGCGAGCCTGCTTGGGAGCAGACTAGCCCCTAGCAGGTTACGGGGAACAGACTCGACTGCTACAGACGTCAACTTAACTCAATCTGCGGCTGTAAAGCGCTTCTCACCCCACGTACAACAAAATCACAGACTCAGGCATTGAAATCTGTTATACTTTATTTTTTCATCCTGACGCCTGTCGCTTAAATGTGTCAATTATCATGACATGAATAAAGATTGCATGAAGTCGTCGCATCGCTCACAATCCACAATAGGAGTGTGTTCAAATATTGTGGAAGTGCTGCCGACTGATGCCTTGCAAACTTCTCGTTGGCTGTGCAGTTGCGACCGGTGATTTGCTATCCATAGTCGGCCGGTTTGAACACTCTACATAGCAATTGAAGTAATTCAATGTCCGTTACACATTTGAGATGCAGTTCTTAGTTAACATTTCACCGCAATTAATTTCGAACAATATTAAATTAAAAAACATTAGTCGGGACTCAGGATCAAACTCACTACTCGGCCATCCAAAAATGGAAGAGCACAGGTATTTACCACTCAGCCACAGCACCTGTAGCTGCTTCTCGCTTGTCAACACGATGATGCTTAGTCAAGCTTCACCTCCTCAAGCTAAGCTCCAATTTTCCAAGACCCCGGCCAGAAGTTATGGACCAAACAAAAAGTTGGCTATCTTGTAAGTGTTGGGCTCCAATCTCCAAATCTCATCAGTTCTTGAACCAACCCTAGATCATTAAAACATGAATCTCGTACAAATCCATCTATTTGTTCAAAAGTTATCGCGTTATTACCAAGGATCTTATGTGGCAACAGACATGGTGGCGCACACAAAGCGATTACATCCTATACGCTCCTCGTTTTGGAGATATAATGAAAGCCTTGACTCTGATTATCCCAGACCAAGATTTATGTGAAACATATGAACGACTAGATTGAGCTGGGTTGCCAGGCAACCACCATCAGCCGAATACCGGAAGGGGAACATTCCATGTGATCACTCACTCCCCATCAAAATGCACCTGCTGAAAAACAGCGCCACTCGTGCGTGCATGTATTTGTGACCCGAGGAATGGATTCAGACCCAAAGAGAGTCTTCCCTCACACACGTGTGGAATAAGACACGTGTGATTTGGGTGAACTGTGGGTCACACACCTGTTCACCTGTGCAGCTTAATCGGTTCACCGGTTCCATGAGTTGGATACGCGTCTGTCTCAAGAATGCTGACTATGTTCGTTTTACGACGCATCAACCTTTATGATTAATTTGTCTTTGTACCCATCATGGTATCTGTCAGGTGTCATCTCCAAAACATCTTTCACTTTTGAAGTTCCTCAAAAGTTGGAAACTATGTCCTCAATGCATCAACTGATTTGTGCTCTACGGATGGAGACCTGGAAAGAGTCAATCTCCTTTACTGTCAACTACGCGTGTGTTGGATGCGCTGTTGGTTGGTCGACTTTAAACGATGAGAAGCAAAAAATATAAATATAAAAGAATATCATTCTCTCATTACCTATTTCAGTGGATTTATTCCCTTTTTATTTAGTCCTAAGCATTATATTCAGACAAATTTGACAAACACACAAACAGATTGGGTCGATTTCCACGTTCCGTCACTGTCGTGAATATCGTGAATGCTTAAAGTCCGAATATCTACCAATACCCATGTGCTAGAGTGCCTACACCTTTGTTACCCGCACCGGGGCTGAACCGTGGAAGCACGTTATGTTTTTGGTTGCGTTGATTTGTTTGTCGCCAGGATAACTGAAAAAAGTTGTGCACAGATCTGGATGAAATTTTGTAGAGTTGTCGGAAATGACCAACGGAAGAAATGATGACATTTTGGTGCATTTCTGCAGCCTATAAGTAACATTAATCATACTCAATCACCAACTTACTGATAGATCACTGGGCGCTTACCGCGGTCACGTGACCAGACTTCCGGGTCCCATTTGAAATGTGTTGGCATGTTCGCCGTCAATCACAATTGCGCTACTTTACGAGCACTTGGATTGATAATGGGTTGCCACACATACTGCTAGCACTAAAAGTACTATTTTTTTTGTACCATTATTGCGCAGGTTTGCAATCTCTGAGTGCCTCTAGTTTAAATTAGAATCAATTCACAACCACACAAAAAACTATTTCCATTTTCTTTTTTTTTTCTGAACGAGAAAAAAAACAAACAAGACCATGTGTCTCCCACTCACTCAGATCATGCACGAAAGCCCCACCCAGTGCAGAACTGTCAAGTAATCCAACAGATTACAACAGAAGAATTTATGCACATTACAAGAGAGAGAACACAGCAGGTCAAGGTTAACTCTACACTGACACTCTGACAATCACCACATGAGTCCCACAGGGTTATCACCCAAACAACCATATAATTACGTTTTCAGACGACTCAGTCATTCTCAGCTTACTGACTCAGGGCTCTGATGTCTCCATCTTTCAGGTGGCGATAGATAGGGCTGTGTTGTGGTGTCACTCAAACAACTTGCTATAGACCAGTTTACAGCTATGACAGCTTGCTGCCTTCAGGTTCGTCCTGATTGGTTATACCCCCCTAACCCAGCTCCTAGGGGCCTGCAAACATGGTTCTTGTGGTGTGAAAATGACATATGCATGCTCAACGACGAGTACCTACGGCCAGTATCGGACCGATACCATTTTTCCAACGCCGTGCAGCGGAAACTGACGAAATCTTGTCTAAATCTAGAATATTTAAATGAATGTTTTTGTGAAAAAATGTAAGTAAAGTAAGTAAAACCCGCTTTCCACACTGTCTAAAATATCTCTTCTCATCTGCTTAAATAAAATGGCCTGATAAAAAAATTGCCTTTTTCTCAAAAAGTGGTCAAATGAAGTAAGGGGTTTTTGCATCTGAACTCTTCAGTTACTACCCCAATGCCACCCAAACAATAAAATATTAAAATAATGAAATAATTCTTAATGTGTTATTGCATTTTATAATTTTCCTCCACTACTATTAATCCTAGACTGCATGTAAAAATTACCGCAATAATGACATGATGTATACCCTCTTTTGACAGGCTGAGTTTGGAGTATCATGGAAGTGTCTTTTGTAAGATATGGTTCCTCGACTTCACAAAGTTGTCGTTTTTCCCATGGGGATTGATTGAAAGGCTATTGGAGTACTGCTCTGTGACGTCACGGAGCCTGATGCCGCACTCAGTATGCTGTGTATATGTGTGCAGAGGTGATTGAACACCCCCTAGTGGGGGGCCCCAAGCAGCTGCCTGCCCAGCCTGGTGACAAGATGCGCCTCTGCATGTGTGTTTTGTGCTCAGCACCAATCAGCGAAGAGTGTGGAGGGTGGAGATCACGGCAGATGCGTTGTCTGTGTTCAGCTGAAAGAAATTCAAGGCAGGCCAACATTAATTTATTTTTTATATGGAGGCAGGTTATGTTTTTGGTCGCGTGGTTTATGGTTTGTCTGTCTGTCGGTCACCAGGATAACTGAAAAAGTTGTGCACGGATCTGGATGAAAATTTGTAGAGTTGTTGGAAATGGCTAACGGAAGAATTGATTAAATTTTGGTGCATTTCTGTAGCCTATAAGTAACAATCATACTTAATCACCAACTTACCCATAGATCGCTGGGCGCTTACCGCGGTCCCGTGACCAGACTTCCAGGTCGTGGTGGCCACTGGGAAATGTAGCTGGGTTATGCTGAGCATGTTCGCCGGTGGCGTCAATCGCAATCACGCTACTCTACGAGCACTTGCATTGATAATGGGTTGCCACACATAGTGCTAGCACTAAAAGTACTATTATTTTGATTGCAGGTTTGCAATCTTTGAGTGCTTCTAGTTTTAATTTATAATCATGTTGAAAAAAAAGCATCTATGGCAGAGTTTATAGTGATGTCACGGAAAAAAAAATTAAGACCTGTTGCCTCTGTCATGCAGTATCTGGCTAACGTTCCTGGAGAACTATGTGAATACGACATTCGTGAAGCACAATAAGGCATGACATTGCGTAAGTCTGGTGTGACGTCAGCGCAGTAACTAGAGCAGGTGACAGGTGTGTGAAGGAATGGAGCTTAGACAGCCAGTCTTGTTGCTCAGCCCACCGACACCATGCATTCCTCCGCAAGGCAGGAGGCGCTGTGCATCTTGCATTGCATTCAATGTCATCATTGTACATTCTGATGTTTATTCTGAGCTGTTGTTGTTAATGCTTTTGTTGTCAAGGCCTAGGGCTGTACGTTTTGTGCCAAATAATTTAATCACGATATGTATCTTTAGATCCTCAGAGAACATGTCGCGGCGTGTCTTTCATTCAAAAAGAGGAAAACTCGCCAAGTTAGTTATTTTTAAAATGTTTTGTTCCGAACGGTTCAGGCAGGTCTGTTCCACCAACAAAATATTGGTCCTGAACTGGTTCGCAACACAATCATTTTGTTCGTTCTTTAAGTTCGTTATATTGTTCAATGTTAAGTTTAGATATCGTTTTTATACAAAATATATGGGGGCTTGATGACTGATAGTGAAAGTGGAAGGAAATAGTCTCCCAGACATAGGATATGCTAAAATATAAAGAGAACGAAAAAAAATATGTTTTTAACAGGTTTTGTGGATTTCATAATGTTCCGTTTCTGTTCCTGAACAGTTGAAGAAATCTTTTTCCGTTTCCGTTTCCGCTCCTTGTAAAATTCCGTAAAATTCTGCTCGTTTTCGGTTTTCATTTTCGTTCCTTGAACTGGTTCGGAGCCCTGGTTTATTTACATACACAAATGTACATTGTGGTTTGAATACACTCTTAGCAGACAACAGATCTCTGGATTACCACATATCTGCTACCCCCGAGGAGATAAGAAATGCCAATTCGATTCCAATGAGTAGTCGGTCGTGTAAAGCTGCCGAGTTGGGCTGCTGCCACCATCACGTTCACCGTAGTGCCAGAGACGCATATTCCAACTTGTTGCCTAAAAACTCTGCAGACATTGTTCGAGCAGGCCTCCGCTGGTAGTGGTAACAAATTCCAGAACCTTCCTTAATCGGGCTATGATTGGCCTGAGCTTGTTGGGTGGCAAGTAAGAAAGAACAAATACTTTGATATTGTAACAACAATTTTAAGTAACTAGTAACATTTTACTTGTACTCATTTTCACAGTTTCACATTTTCAACACAAATATCTGTACTTTCTACTCCTTACTTTTTGAAAACAGACTCGTTACTTTTTAGCAGAAAGTTTGCCTGAGGCATTATGTCATCTGCCAGACACCGTAGTTGGGAGTGGTCAGGCCACCATTTTGGTCTTTAGTCCTCCCCTTGTGCTCGGGAAGGTGACACCAAACTACAATAAAGAAGGTCTCAACCGCGATCATCACCAGCCAGTGTGTCCGACTCTCCTTCGTATCCCACCCGCCAATCATCACTAAACACAACGCAGAGTCCCGGGTGTTGGGAGGCATAGTGACCCACAAGGCGTGGGTTACAACTTTGGTGCCGTGACCCCTTGAGCAAGGTGCTACGAGACCGGCGGTGGAGTGATGTGGCCACCCCTCAGCCAAGCCGCCATATTGTAGAGTGTCATCCTGTGTGGCATATCCTTTGAAAGTTGATGTGCATCAGATTTCATTGTGTTTTGCATTAATAAGTGTTGTAATATTTGAGAGAGAAAAACACATTAGGGTCTATGTGTATTAGTGAATGAATATATTCTGTATCAAACATTTTATGAGGATATTTTTACGATATTGTACTTTACTTATGCTGTAAGTCACCATCATTGAATTTAATTGTGTGTTCATGTGTGCCTTCTGCCCTCTAATCTGAGCTGTATCCATTGTGTGTGACATCACAATTACTTTGCTGTGGGGTATTGAACACATGCTGGTGCAGTGACATTGTGAACTTCAATTAACGTTTGGAGCTAAGTGAAATATTTTGAATTGTGTTTTTGTTTTTGGAAGAGCCAGAATTGTGCTATGCATTTCATTTTTTAATATGGCTTCAAGTGCAACTCCCCCAGTGTTTCCGCCATCGGTAATAATTGACATGCCCCCTGACCCCCTGCCACAGACCAGTGTGCCATATCGGCTACCCCCCATTTCAGTCCCTCCGGTTAGCATGAACACATGGGCAGTTCCCCAACAAGCCCCTCAAGAGAAGAGCCATTCCTCAGAGTGGTTACAGTTAACCAGGCTGGTTAAGATGTTGGCATTTCGTCAGGAGGAACTAATGGCCAAACTGGCTCACCTGGAGGCAAGAATGTCCGCCCCCTTCGCTGCCTCTGCCACCCCACCAAGAGTCCAGCTGCCACCCCGATCCACAATCGGACTTCAAGCATCACATGTCATCGGTGTGGGAAACGAGGGCACATTGCACGCTTTTGCAGAACAGTGTTCTGTGATCCAGAGCGGACATGGGCTCACCACCTCAGACTGCTGTAGAAGCAACCACAGCGCACCGAGTGCAGCCTTTAAAACGTATGTCCAATCAGGAGGTCAGTAATGTCATACAAATGTGCTCACAGCAGGTGAGGTCCACTGAGCCCACAGAGAAATCCCAGTCTGACCTCCCCAACCACAGTGAGCCTTATGGTGATGTTGGGATGGAGTCATTGTCGGCCATGACAAAGCAAGAGATCCGTGCAGGGCAGAAAGAAGATCCTGTCGTTGGTCCTGTCCTGCATCACAGAAGTCTGAACCAAAAACCAAGCCGCCGCGAGAGGATCAGTGGTGGTAGGCAGGTATGCCTTCTCTTAAAGGAGTGGAGGAGGTTATTGGTCAGAGATGGTATCTTGTACCGCCGCATCAGAGACAACCAAAGAGGAACAGTTGAGCAGCTGGTACTACCAGAGAAGCTGCGTGACCCTACAAGGCTTGGGTTACACATGTATGTATGGATGTAGGGTTGGGAAGGGGTTACGTTTGGATTACGTTTTAGAAAATAAAAACCTTTAATGAAATAATATCCGATAGTGTCTACAGCTGTTAAACTCATAATATAGTACGGTTAAGTGGTAATCCTTACCACTTCATGTCCATTGTATTCGGGTGAGTACAATGAACGTAGTTAGGCTGCATCTGCTGGCGATTGATAGCATATTGCC
>OMKY01215414.1:0-25709 GCA_900302395.1 Bregmaceros cantori | reverse complement strand
CACCTAACGCGACCCCATTCATGTTAGTGGCGCTGTGTCTACTGCAGCGCCCGCAGTGTCGCGAGTTCGACTGCGCTTGCCGACTTGTCTGCAATGTCTACCCCTGATCTCTTCAACCCAGTTTCCGACTAATCCTATCCGATAAAGATGGAAAAACGGCGCTCATGCTGGAAAATAATAAAAAAAGATTTGAGATGCGTTTTCCACTATCTAACAAAAATAACTAAAAAAAAAAAATTCATGTTAAGGAAATCAGTCATTTTGAGATTAATTACAGTCGCCCCAAATTACTTTTTTAAGGTCATTGCCGAAATAATTTAAGCGTAAAAACACTAAAATGTTGGTTTTTGCCGTATTCGTATGTATACATGTAAACTCAACTTTCGAAATGTTTGGAAAATGGCCAAATATTTGTATTTTAAAAATTGACTACTGAAACGCCTTAAACATCTTTGACCCATAAGCCAGCTGTGGGAATCGACCGGCGCTGGACGGGAGAGCCCGGACTGTTTGTCGGTAAAGTTTGTTTCGGAATTGTCCAGTTCTTCTTGCCCTGATAGAGGGGGCCTTCTTGGCGGCCATGTTAGCTCTATGCTCCGCTGTTGCGGAGAGCTTGCCCCGGAAGTTGACACGATTGACCCGGGACATTTTTTCCGTATACGCGGAAATGTAAAATCCCTTGGGGGAAAAAATAAACCCGGTGAAATATTTGTTTAAATAATTGTTACAAATCAATGAAAATGAGTGGTTAAAACACCGTTATCGTCATTGACTGAATGAGGGTTAATTAATCGATTTTCTGTCATTGCATGCTGTGATCTAAACTACTGCGGCATTGCTATGAATGGGGGCCGTCCTTGGGTTCAGTGTCTATAACCTCATCGCAATCGACGACCGCCGATGGAAATTTTTTTTTAACAGTAAAAAAAATATTCAAAAAATGTGTCTGGCCAGATTATAGTGCTGCTGAGTTAAACAACCTGTACAAGTTTGGGATACTCGGTCTCAAAGCTGCTGATGTTGTTTCCCAGGCGACCAGGCCGTGAGCCCAGACGCCATCCGCGCAGTGATGGAAACCATCCCTTTCACAGAAGGCATGCTCGAACTGCTGTCCTTCATCGGTGCTCACAAGGACTCTGTGGACTGCGTCATCTTATCCGACGCCAACGACATGTTCATTAGCTGGATCTTGACCGCTGCCGGCCTGCGTAACGCAGTGGACAGCGTGCTCTCCAACCCCGCATACTTTGAACATGGCTACCTACGTGTGCAACCCCACCACCAACATGGCTGCAGCCGCTGTCCCATTAACATGTGCAAGCGTGAGGCCCTGGAACGCTTCCTGTCAGAGCAGCCTAGCTATCGGAGAATATTCTACGTGGGCGACGGAGGCAACGACCTGTGTCCCACGTCATGCTTGCGCCCGGGAGATGCGGTCATGCCGCGCCGGGGCTTCACGCTGGAAAGATTGCTGAGCAGGACAGCTCGGCTTGAAGCCCGTGTGATTCCTTGGAGCAGTGGTACGGAAATCCTTGCAGAACTTGAGGTTGACCTCCGTACAGTCAGTCATATGAATGGATGTGAGGAACAGCGTGAGGACTCGTCATCACTTGCTTTCCACAATGCCTCACTATCCAACACCCAACTACGCTAACAATATGCTGGACTCTGATGCCTGCCATGCGCATCCTTCAGGAAAATATTAGCATTTGTAATGATGCAGAAACTGTGGCATGGCAGGTAATTCTGATCGCTCAATTGCCACTTGGATTTCATTAGATCGTGGCAGTGAACAAGCACCAGAATTATTGATTTACATGGGGGGGAGGGGGTGCATATTGATTAGTGGCCAGTCTGGGTATTACAAGAAGAGGCAGCAATCAGGAGTCATGGTCGTTTGATGCAGATGATGCTGCTTTATGGCCGCCTCATACTTTTCATGTTTCCTCCTCTTAAATCATTGTTTCCGGCTCAATTTTATGAATTGACATTTTTGGGAGGGACGATAAACCCCTAAAAAAGGTTGTCAACTGGCTGTCAAACTGTTCCTGAATGATGAACAAAAGTATATTTCCAGAACAATAAGGGGCATTCATCTTTGACTCCCATATATGCCATCAAGGCTCTGAATGGCATATCTGAAGGTACTATTGATACAGTATATGCATGTGATTAGTGTTGTCGAGCAACACATGTGCAATAAAGAAATTACTTTTACAAAGCCTCCTATTTATATTAATTGTCCTCAAATCCTGAACTTCAGCATGGTCTATATTTACATTGATTATCATAGTTTGGGTAAATCAACTAATTTGTTTTAAATCATAAGCAATAAAACATGCTGCGCACCCACACATTTCATGGTTCCGTTTAGTGTTAGGTCTAGTCCAGACGTTTCAGAACGCATCGCCCATGAGACTAGGCAGCCCAGTGGGTCTCGACCAACCAGGCAGACAGATCAGATTGTCGCCCAAATTTGAGCGGTCCAATCCGCGTCCCGTTACGGCAAGCCTCGTTCTAAACAAGACGTGGTTCTCCTCACGGTGCTATGTTAAAGAACATTGCACCTACTGCGCTGTGAATTGATAACCTGATTTGACACTTTGAGCCAGACTAAATGATCATTCTAGTCGCGTGCAATGTGTGGATGATTTTACCAGGTCACGTCTTGATGTGAGCATTAAGGCTCCATTTCAGATTAGTGCTTCACTCAACTTCCATTCTTGACTGTGGATTGTATTCAGTTTAAGTCATAAGGGAAAGGTGGAGTCAGGACATTTTTGGCCAATTTTAGGTGATCCTTCAACGTCATTCAAAACCCCAAATCTTGTCTGAGCAGAGGTCTACGAAATTGAAGGGGTTCGGAAGTTAGAAGGAGCAGATTGTACACTTTAGCGCAAACAAACGTTACCGGCTGTGGATGGTTGAGGTACGATTTCAAAATACAGTACAACAGTAGACTGGTTCAGCAGGCATTTCCGGCAAACATTTCTATGTAGAGCGGAATGACATTGATTCCAATGTCAGTCTGGTGTTCGGACAAGCCGTTTTGTGGTTGCATACACTCCACTATGTTAAATGATTGTGGGAAGTTGTTAGCTTGGTGAGCCAGTCCACGCATGCGTGGATGATGCGTTGGTTCTGGCTCGCCAAGCTAGGAAGTTGTGGGTCCACACAATTCTCCAAATGTTGCTTCCCTGCAGGGAAGTGTCACGTGATGGAAATATCACCTTTCTCCACAGATGGCAAGTAGCAAAGTACTAATACTCAAGTACTGTACTTAAACTTTTAAGTAGTATGTTTAAGTATTTCTGACCATTTATTTATACTCAGTACTTTTTATAGACTTGTACAGATATACTCCATTTTGTTTGAACGACTGAACTACAAGAACCATTAACATGTAATGCAGCCTAATATAAACACCACTGCATATATATGACACCTTAAACAATATGCAATCGGCAATTTGTCAGTTTTTACTTTTGAGTACATTTCTGAGCCTGCACTTTGACGACTTGAGCAGATATTTGGATCAGCACTGTAATCTTACTCAAGTTCTTTTTGTACACTTTTTTTACGGCGTTCACACAACTAAGAATTCTGGGTACTTCTGCCATCTTTGCCTTTCCCCATACCTGCAACACACTGATCATGAATGTGCCCAATAGATTCCTTCAATGCTCGCTAAGTGAATTATTGATTCTACCATAAACTAGAATTTCACCATAAGATTTCTATGTTAACATTAGAGTGCCATGAACGTAATTTCTCCAAAACTTACAATATATTTTTAACCACACCATTGCCACCCCTTTACGACTTCAGCACACTGCCATTGCAAGAACATGTGAATGTCAAGCTCTCCAGTGGTCAGTCAGAAGAAAAACCAACTATGGACAATTGCAGTTTTTTTTTATTTAACATTATAACTTCAGAGTGTGTCCCATGTTTTTCCTTTACTGTCAACGATGTGCGCGAACCAAAAGCTGCGTGACTCGGAGGTCACGTCACAAAGGGGCCTTCATTTCAGGTCTCCCTCCAAAGAATAGACTGCTCTCAAGACGACCGTGCGTGCCTGCACTCAGAGCGGCGTAGTCGGCTCCACCACGTCTTACACATTTTAAAACACAGAAAACGATAAAGGGAGTTAAGGGACAGGAGGGGAGGGGAACAGTAAAAACAAGCTACAACAGAAACCAGTAAAAATCAAGCTGATATTATATAAACACATCATAATAAGGCGGGGACACTGACCGACGCAATGGGGAACAGGGAGGATTGTGGGCGTGGGCAGGTGCTGTCTGTGGGTTGGGGAGGTGGTCTTCAAACATGGCTCAGATGGGATAGGGGAACATTTGTTTCAAAGCATCATTAGTCGAGTTTCGTATTCTGCATTATAAACCAGTCTCTGACGTTAATTCTAATGCATGGGAATCCCCTCTAGGCGACAATGATGGATTTTACAGAGGGCACTAACGGGTGGAAGCAGGCCACGCAGAGAGGAAGGATGGGGAGGGAATGCATGCGCCGCAGCATTGCACGACAATCCGGCGGACAGCGGTAAAGCAAATGAGATGCAGACTTTAGGTGTGGCAAATGGGCAGTCTTAAGCTGAGGTCATGTCAAAATTCCATTAAGACACCCTCAGTCTAACTATGGACATGTGCGTTGTAGAGACGACTGTGCCTGTATATACCCATTGTCCACAGATAAATAAAACAAACAGCCATGAAAAAAAAAATATCATGTAGTAAAAAAAAGAAAAGAAAAAAAAAAACCTTGAAATTGTGAACTTTAAGCCAAATTTTTTTTGTTGTCACAAAACATGTATTCCTCATTTTGTTTTTGGGAGTTGTGGGTGTGTGCGTGTCGTCATCGTAGAGTGTTGGCCCCGCCATCATCACGTTACTATTGGTGGGCGCACTGGACTCCGGGGCCGTGATGTCCGCCCGCTTCGTCGTCGGAGCTGTCGTTGTACGCCTCGCGCCGTCCGCTGCCGCTGGAGCCGGCCGTCGGCTCGTAGTCCTGCAGGTCGACCTCCTCAGCGTCTGCAACTGGCATTGGCTCGTCGGGCCGGGAGGGGAGAAGGTCCTCCAACTCCTGGTGGTGGGACAAAAAGCACATGGCAACGAGGTTATAAACATGAGTCCAACTGTAAAACTAGTACACAGCAAACATCAGTAACTTAGACCTTCACACTGTGTTCGAATGTTAATATGCACACTTGGGGTAAGGCAGCAAATAACGATTATTTAAATAATCGTTTAGTTGCCATTAATGAAACAATTAGTCACTTAATAACTTCTTTAAAGTGTAGAAAGTACAAGTATAGTAAGTCCTCTCTGCTTTTGGTTCCAGCATTTTTTTTTTAAAAGTTAGTAATTTTTACTGGCGTCAGCAATGCTTTTCATCTTTATTGGATAGGATTAGTCGGAAACTAGGTTGAAGAGATTGGGGGTAAACATCGCAGACAGGGCAACGAGAACTCGTGGCACTGTGGTAGACACTGCACATTAACATGAACGGGGGTGTGCTACGTGTGGTGTCCATAACCAAGCCAGCTAGGTTTTGTGAACAAATGTCACTAACCAGCTGTAGAGCTTTGTTAATGGTTAAAACACTGACATGGACTTTCCCTGCAGCCAGATTGAGTACTTTCTAAGATTAAAGACGTCTGGTCTTACCGAGAGTTTCTCTGGGCTGATCCAGTTGTTTTCAGGAAACTGGACGTCAAACTTGATGAAGAGTTCCCCCTTCTCAAAGGGGTTACGGTACTGTGGCATGCCCTCCCCTCGCACCACTCTCACGGAGGCTGGATAACAAATATAGACATTAGTAGAAGCAGAGAGCTACAGCACAAACAAAAGCTCATCAATCCTGAAAAAAAAAAAAACATTAAAGGAAAACACCAAAAATGAATCATGAAATATGTTATTCCCTGATCTTCAGACGATTCACAGATGGTGTCCAGCAGTACTTTGCCAGCCTATCTCAGCCCAAGCAAGGGCATTTTTGGATCCACAGGGCTAAGCTATGCTAACAAAGCATGCAGACGAGTTAGAGCATATTGTAGTATATTTCACAATCCAACTTTGGGAGTATGACGTGAGGCACGAAATAGTGGTTCCAATAATTATGTTCTTTAACATAGCACCACAATGTTGGCAATGTCAAACTCATCTATACTTATATTATCATAACTATTGATGTTTGCAGATGCAGCAACCAGGCACCATTATCTCTGGACCCGGGTTGTTCTCTCTGCCGTTTATGTTGGAGGCGAGTATCGGTGCTTGCCACATGGTCTTGAGTGGCGTCACCTTCTTTACCTCCAGAATAAGATTGCAGGCATGATAACAAGTGTGAAAAATAAAAGATTAACATCAAATCAACTTTATCATTACCACAGGAAAATTATTCCAACCTGGTTCGATAACTTTGCCGGCGGGGTACTTGACGACGATGTGTCGTCCATCCAGATGTTTGAGAGTGAACTGGAAGCCACAAAGTGCTTCCACCAATCCGATCTTATGCATCATATGCAGGTCGTTTCCTTCCCTCTTGAACACCTGAAGGAACATGTCGGCGACAATTCAATGAAAGATACACACTGCAAATGTTGTGTTTATTTCGGGGGCCCACGGTGGCCGAGCGGGTAGAGAGCGCGTCCCCCAGACCATAGGTCGAGCAGTGCTGCAGGTTCAAATCCCCTGTCTGGGTTTTCTGCAATGTCTCAGACACGTCATCGCAGTTTCTGATTTAATCCTGTCACTATCTCACAATGAATGTAAAACGGTGCTTGCGCCCCAAAAAAAAAAAAAATTTCTATAGCCCATGACTTGAACCTGAAGTTACAAGCAATGGTTGCCCAATTAAGCAGTTTTTTTTCCTGCAGAACATTACCGGTCACCATTGTTTGACTAAGCCCACTACAAAATCACAACGGCCTTTAAAATGTTCAGCACCAACCATTTTCATGTTTCAACGGTCGGAGGTCTTCCAAATATTCTGTTGAAATTATATCCACATATCAGATTAGAAAAACAAGGATTTCTACTTTCCAAGTGTTTATTCTAAAAAAAAATGTCGTGAAATGGGCGCAGTACTCAGATGGCAGCATCTGGAGAGGCCAAAGAGTTTCGCCAGAGACTCCAGCTCATGAATTGATTGCCGGGAGCTTTTTATAAAACAATTTGGTACATCAAGTCCAATATTAAATAGTCCAATATTAAACAATTTATGATGCACCACTTGAACGATAATTGGATCTTTTTTGTTTCTATAGTCTTAGTCAGTGGCTCACCTCATGGTCCTTCTCCTGCAGCACCAGCACTATGTCTCCAGGCTCCATGCCCGGTGCCTGGTCTGCCTCTCCACCAAAGGTGATCTTTTGGCCGTGCTTCATGCCTTTGTCCACGTGAACCTCCAGGATCTTCACTTCCTTCACCACCTTCTTGCCCTCACACTTTTTACAACGGTCCTTCTCGCTGATCACCTCGCCTGAGAGTGAGTGATTAAAAAAAAAAAAATTAAAATACTTCAGCAAATATATCAATTTGGACTTTGTTCAAGTTTCATTCTCGATTGTCAAAGACTCGTTTTGGGTAGAATTCGGCCCACACCCCCTTTTAGAAGAAACACCATCATTGCCTTAAAAAAGTCCAAACTTAACTGACCATGTCTCTTTCACAAACTACAGAGTGATTATTCAATGGTCTTAACCAGCCATAGTCAAGTTATGGCTAGCCTCTTAAACAGTTACTTTGAAATCAGCTGACTCAACTACATTGTAACTGTACTACATTCTGTCCATCATTTGTCACTGTCAAAGTGTCCACACATGAAAGTCACCTTCTCCGTTGCAGTCTGTGCACACCGACTGCATCTGTTGCACCATGCCAGGTGCGAGCTGTCTGATCATCACACGCATGCCACGCCCCCGGCAGGCTGCACACTTCTGCACCGCACCGGTCTTTCCACCCTGTCTGTTTACATACACACACATATATATACACCCATCAAATACCAAAAGGGGGAAAAGGCCTGCAGAAGGCCAATATTCTAGGAATTTGGTTTGAAACCATAGAAACCCTCAGGGAGGCATGACAAAAAAAATAAATTGATTTGTCTTTGTCTGAATTTTTAAACATTATTTTTGTGTGAAATCGGTTCGGCTTTGAAACTACTGTTACACCGCGCTGCAAACTGTTCCGTTGCCATGGAGGTAAAGGATAGAAGCCAAACTAATCTGGAAAACGAACATCCAGGGAACGTGGACGGCGCTATTAGCAGCACCGTTTCCCCGCATCTGTCGCTACGAAAAACGGATAGATCAAAGAGTCTGTAGCTTTTTCCATACCAGGAAAGAGGCGACGCAGGATTTAAAAACTTGTTGGAATATGCAAGACAGATGAAGAGACTTAATAGAAATCTTGCCATTATTTATAGACGCATAGCAATGT
The DNA here is from genome assembly GCA_900302395.1 of Bregmaceros cantori. Classification (NCBI taxonomy): domain Eukaryota; kingdom Metazoa; phylum Chordata; class Actinopteri; order Gadiformes; family Bregmacerotidae; genus Bregmaceros; species Bregmaceros cantori. Next base: position 17,244 of record OMKY01215414.1, on the reverse strand, counting down.
ACAATGGAGAGACCTACAGTATTTCACTACATGATCGAAATGGACAATTATTAATTAATCATGTAGTCTGTTATTCATCGACAAACGCAAGCACGTCAAATCGAGAGTAGAAAACAGCGACCCCTCCCGGCAATGTATGGTCATTGCAGGTTAGAAACCACGTAGAAAGAAGCGTTTATTTATTTTTTTAAACAATCGAAATCGAATCTAAATCGTAATTTGGATGGGGAAATTGACAATTTCAATTTTTTCTTTCCAAAATCATGCCGCTCTACATTCATTGTACCAAAGTAAGCCTCATGCCAATTTACAGCTCGAGTGCCTGACAGGACATAAAACAAAATATATAAAATAATGGAAAAACGACAGTTGTTCGGTGAGCATTCTAGGCAGTAGTGCATGGCAGGGCTTAAAATTAACGGCGACCCGTCGTCCCGGGGACGCAATTAATTAACATGGGGACGAACAGGGGACACCCCCGGGACGATGAAAAAAATGCACTTGGGTGGCTCAGCAGCCAGCGCAGGGCGCGCAACCACAGAGCAGCCCAACCAGGGAGCGCGATGAGTTAAATCGACTTGATTTTATTGAATCTATTTGAAAGTAACCCAAAAGTAATCTGTTACGTTACTTTTAAAATTGGGTAACAGGATTACGTTAGGCATTACAATTCTCCATGAGTAAATTGCGACTAACGGATTACTAAAATTTTCAACCCTATTGCCATTACCGAGTACTAGTTTTTTTTTTACTATAATAGTCAATGATTTTTCATATTTATTGTAAATGTATTTACATCCTCAGATTGTTAATAAAACATTTGCATTGCAATTAAGAGTCTGTACGATTATTTAATGCATGGAAATCATGTTCAATCAGTCCACTCTACTAAACACAACTACAAAACCGCAAGGTAGAAAAAAAACATTTTATGTTGGGGCAAAACCATGCAGCTTTATTAACAGATTTTCAACAACTTTAATGTATTCATACTTCTCGGTCGATTTATCAGTAAGACAACTCAAAATGTAAATAAATGTTTAAAAAAAAGGCAGAAAATTCGGGACGGTTCAAAATGTTTTTCGGGACGGTTGTGAAAAAAAAGTTAATTTTAACCCCTGGTGCATGTGTTTTAAAATCTAATCAGGCCATGGCACTCACCCGTTACAAGTGCTGCACAGGACATTCTTGCTGAGCTGTAGTTTCGTTGTTTTGCCATTGTATAGATCTTCAAGACTCACCCTGGGAACACATTCATGATTCAGATTCCAAACTGTACGGCCATGGTGTGACATTCAGCTGCAATTCCCATTCTGCAATGTGTGACGATGCAATTAGGAAGTCCATTAACACCGCTCCACATTGTATTTAAATGAAGGGGCTCTTATTTTGATGCAATATTTTCAAGATGGAAAGCCAGAATGATAATGGGTCAAAGTTTAACAAACTAACCAATTCAGCATCTGTACCAGCAAAGGGATTAGTCAGCCGAGGGCATATTATTCAATCTTCCTTTATATTAGCAATACAGGCCTTGTGAGAGTGAGCAAACCACTGGAATCAAATTGTTGACCATTTTTATGCGACTATATTCAAGAAGTGAGAATTGTCATTAGAAGAGTGAGTATGCAGGGATATTTTGGGAAACAATTTTTTTCAAGATAGGTAGTGAGGTAATTTCCATTGTGATCTTTGGAAAACCACTCCAGGGATTTAACACTAGACTAAAAAAATGTTTCTCAAACCTGGGAGCGTATTAAACTAATTCTCCCAGCCATGGGATAAGCACAGCATGGTGACAAAGCGGTTGGCCTTTCTCGCAACCTAATCCCCAACCTCACGTTGGGCCTAGCAGCCGCCTTGGGTGTGCGGCTCATCTCAAAGCAGCTGAAATTCAGCAACACTGCACTCCTGACTTATTTTCAAGCTGGACAGTTGCGTGCGGCACTGAGCCAGCAGGTCCTTATAATGAAACATAGCACATCAACGTGGAAGATTTAATCGGTGTGTGACGTTTTTTGTAATTGCTTGGTGTGGTTACGGTGACCCAAGTCACCATGGTAACTACGGGTAAACTGTGATTATGGGTACACCGTCCCAGACCAGAGTGCCTTGATTCAGTAGGGAACGGACCAAGGGATCTATACATTAACTCATCATGATGATACACACTTTACAGAAGTATGGACAATTTTCAGCATTTGGGTGTTCCCAAGGTGAAATGGCGATCGATCGATAGATATATAGATAGATAATAGATAGACTTGTGCAACAACAGGATCTCAAATTTCACTGTATTCCGCCTCATATTGTAGTTCCTTACTTGAGCGGGTGCACCATGTCTTCTCCCCTCCGCCGGCCGCCGTTCCGGGAGCGGCCCTGGCCCCCCATGAAGCCACCAAACAGGCCTCCCCCGAAGATGTGGGAGAAGATATCGTCCATGCCAGGCCCACCCCCGCCTCCTTCACGCAGGCCCTGCTCACCATAGCGATCATAGAGTTCCTTCTTTTCTGGGTTGGTGAGCACATCATACGCGAAGCTGATCTCTTTGAACTGGGGGGGGAAAAAAACAAGCAAGAATGTAAAGTTGGAATAATTTCCAAAAACATTCCAATTAGTATTCCAAATACAAAGCTTCAGATTAGAGATGTCCCCGATCAAAAATGTTTTTGCTTCCGATCTCAATTTTAGTATGGAAAGTGAGACTCCGATTTTTCTTCGCTCTTACCACTGAGATTATTAAAAAATTGGGATGGCCCTGCCAACATTGAATAGGTTTCACAGAACCCCAGTGTAGACTTGGACGATATTACCATTAAACAGCGAGGTCAGGACAATGCCACATAGAATAATCGCACCTATCATTAGTATGTTTAAAACGTTGAGGCATGCGCCGCGAGTCAACCTAAATATGTTTCTCATCGCCCCCACTCCTTTGGGGGAGCGCTAGGTGTGTGGACCCCATACACACACACACACTGGAGCACGGCTTTACGGCGCGGTAAAGCCGTGCGGTGTATGTGTGCGTTATCGCTGTTCATATACAATTTGTCCACGCTAGGGGTGTAAATCACACCCATCATGGCGATTCGATATCGATTTCCTGACCCATTTTCTATACTGAAGAATTAACCAGGATTCTTTTTTTACCTGACAGGCTAGACAATGTTTAAATAAAACAATGACAGCTGTAATAGTTAATTTTATTTGAGAAACAGCAAATAACAGAAGAAGCAAAGTTGTACTCCACCTAGGCCTATGACAACCTCATTCACTGAATAAAAGTCCGTTATAGATTCAGAAATATGAAATAACAAATAAATTGATACATTTTACAATCTAGATATCTAAACATCTATCTAGGTAGTTAAATATATTTTTCAAAACAATTCCGTTGATGGAGAGAGAGACAGGAGAGCGGGAGACTTTATATCAATCTCCCTCTGCTAGTTTGCTTAGGGCGTGCAGTCCGCAGACACACACGGTCTAAAGTGACACATGCACAGTGTTTATGTGTGCGTTAAGGAAGTAAGGTAGGAGGGCCAAATAGGTTTAGCGCCACCCGCAGTACGAGAGTGGAATTACACCCAGGAGCAAATGGATGAGAACAAAAAAATGTGATACTCTTGCGGACATCTCAATACATTTATCGTCAGCTGTTGTATCGATACAAAATCAATATTATTTACACCCATAGTCCTGGGCCACTCTTGGAACACCTACCATGACGTGTGTGTCCGGGTAAGAGTTATCGCTATTCATATAAAATTAACATGAGTTTATTTCAGGTGTCAGAATTCAGTTATGTTGCATATACGCTTTGTTGAACATTTATTCTTGTAAAACGCTGGCGATCGATCCCACTCGGACGCGGAACTTGGCTTCAAGTTTGCAACCTCCACATTCGCCGATATCCTCCCATTAAAACACGTTGAATAGAATGAAAGAGTGAGCGAGTGTATGAGAGACAGATCGCTTTCACGTTCCACTCCTGAACGAACCTTGAAACGGCATCTGCGAATGTAAAGCAAAAGTCGATGTCTTCCCTAAATGGAAGTGTTGCCGCTGTCCAAATTTATCCAAAGTTTTAAATCCACTAGTCAAATAAATCGCTGCACGGTGATTCACACACACTTGGACGTGGTCTGGACCACATACGACCCGCGACATTGCTGCATTTGAACGTGTGTGTGCCTGTGTGTGTTATTGCTGTGCTGATGAAATTCAAAACATCTTTAGTCGAAGGTAAATTTGTTTGAGTTGTTTTGTGTGGCTCAACAGCGCAGAGGCATTGCACCCGGCTCTCCCTGAACGAGGACGCCTTTGCCAGTTTCACTTTCGCTGATGCCGTTTGATTAAAACATTTTGCTGAATAGAAGAGAGATATAGCCACCAACAAGAAAGTTAATCTTTTTGAAGTTATTTTTTCCGGCGTCGGGGCCGTTTTTTCCATTTTTATTGGATAGGATTAGTCGAAAACTAGGTTGAAGAGATCGGGGGTAGACATTGCAGACAAGTCGACGAGCGTAGTCGAACTCGCGACACTGCGGTAGACGCAGTGCCACTAACATGAATGGGGTCGCGTTAGGTGCGGTGTCCATAACCACTCGGCCAACGCGGACCCCACAGTTCATATTCTTAATGAAAAGGCGAATGAATGAATCTGCGAATGTGGAGCCAACATCAGCGCCTCTCACGTAGGCATGGGCAATCGTCTGAATGAATCTAGAATTTTAAAATGAGTGAAGTGAGGTAGGAGCAAATGGATGACAACAAAAAAATGCGGTACCCTTGCGGACGTATGAATACATTTATCGTCAGCTGTTGTATCGATACAAAATCAATATTATTTGCTGCCCACATGGCTGCCCGCCACGCAGGGGCACTGAATGGAGCTGCACACGCGTTTTTTGTATGTGTGTGTGTGTGTGTGTGTTTGTCTGTGCGCCGGACCGGGATGAGTTCAGAAAGACAGAGAAAAGGGGGAAAGAGAGAAGTGAACACACACACACACACACACACACACGAGGCCGCTTCTGTAAAACATTTGAATATATATATTATTTCGCCTTTGATGCGCACAGTCCACTGATTGCTCAGCGCTGCTGTCAATCACTGAGCTCACGGACCCGGCGTATGGCGCGTGCGGAAAAAAAAAAATCAAAACAAATGATTTTCTGGTCTGTACGGTAGTGGACGGTACGGTTTCCGCACGCAGTTCAATGTAGTGGAGCATACCACGACGGTTACAACACGTTTGTTTTGCTCACGGAATCCGTACGGACCTGCGGATGACGCATGGAAGAAAAAAAAAAAACTCTGTAGTGGAAACCTAGTGTTAGTCGCCGTATAATTCTATGAAAAAAATTAACTCGCAGCACTCGCTATGAACACTTTCAGGCAAGTCCCTTCCTAGCGTCTCACACACACATGCCACGGACATGACCTCAAAAAAATAACGTCAATTCTTATGTAAAGTTGAACAGGCATTTATAAAAATATCTTAACAATGAATTAAAATGGGCATATATACAATGTATGTATTAAACAAGTAAAAAATGATACACAATATTCAAATAAGCATGTATAAAAATAATGTGAAGGAAATAATGTATATAATGTATTCAAAACCAGTATAAAAATGGTCAAAACTCCCACTTGTAAATCATTCAAGTTTATGTTGTTTTAAAAACGCAAATACATTTGCCCACTTAAATTCATCCACATTGAGCACTATATATATTTACACTTATTTTAATATTAAATCAATTCACATTATTTTGTAGTTCATTTTTAATTGAACGATTGAAATGATTTCTACATCACACGGAAGGTCAGAGAACGGCAGAGCAAACAGTAATTTCCACAGCAGATTAACAAAGAATACGATCGGAAGCAGGAGAAAGTGATCGGCCCCAAGGGGATCCTGACCTAAGCAGACCTCAGCTCATCGAAGCACCCCTACTTCCAATGCTAATTAACATTCAGTTATTACTGAGGGGATATGCGTACATGTTTACATGTTTTGTAAAAACATTGCCTGCAATCACTTCATAAAGCAAACCCGAGGATGGTGCAAATAAGTGAGCAGACAAACGGGAAGGTTGTATAGATCCTTTCTCAGCACTACAGAGGTCAACTTGACCTTGGTGATACTATTACGACATAGTTGAACTGAAAACAGGCAAAACGTTTCTAGTATTTGGAAAGCTTTCATCGATGCATCAGTGTTGAACAAAACAAATGGCCAAGCAATTTCTCAACTAATGAAGCCATTCAGGACATTAACTGATCGACCGGATTAGGAATCTGCCTAAAAACGACATGATGACCAGAATTTACAGCAATCATGTAGTATATAACTCATCAGGATATAGCCAATAAACTAGTTCTATCTGTTGCTTATGTCAAATTACAATGTTCAATGATAAAAAGAAACCATAATAAAATAAAACTAACAACATTTTACAGGGTAACATTTTACCTAACTAATGATCACATTTTTGTATTGCATGAGTACCAAGCATTTTTATGCCAGGAGTTTTAGTAACAAGGGTTTGCCAAAATCTGAAAAGACCAAGAAAATTTAATTTAAGAAGATCGATCAGTCATCCTTAAGAGATTCTGGGTAAAAAATGTGAATAGGACACCCCCAAGTACTAGTCCCACCAAGAATAACATTCCCAATTACGGAGAGCAATGTAATTATTCCACGTAATTGCGAGGCTTAACATCTCATATCCCGCAGGCCCATTCTGCCACGATTTTCCAGTCATGCGACTGCTCCTGAGATCGGGCCAAATTTTAGGCCGATCGTGCACCTCACTTCGTGCAGTGTACGTCGGTCCACGATAGGGGTGTCAGGGGTGTCATGGTTACCGGTGTTTACGGTAAACCGCGGTGAAATATTTTGACGGTGAGGTAACTTCAAAGGGAATTTCAAAACGGACGGTTATCGCAATCAGTTACTGTACCATACACCGTGACACCGGGGAGCACTTTCATTACCGTGATCAATGTTTTGACCGTGACAACAACTGTATTTTATTATTTCAAAAGATAATGTTCATCTCGGGGCGTTACTACGCCGTACATGCGGGCGCCACTGTGCGGTCCTCTCACTCATTCCCTATCTGAATTAAAAGCATGGCTCGAGCAGAAAGACACACACACACACACACACAACACGACATCTGTCCGCCTTCTGAACGGACAACATCTGCAGTTTGCACATATTTTTAGTCCATTAATATTAAATTTAGTCAGGTAGTTGTCGATTCGCCGATCCCGAACAGGCGATGATCCCCAACATTGTCATGTCCCGTTCCTTGAACGCAGCATTGTCCGCGGTTATTTGCATTCTATTTATTCCGTGTATGAAAGTTTAAAATTCTTTTAATCGAGCCGCGGGTTGAATACAGTCATTCTCCTGACATGCTGAAAGGACAACAGAGCACATTGACAACAACAGAGTGCATCGGACACCGCTGAACTATGATGTAGTGTGCGGTTCCCAAGAAACGACCCGCTTATTTTGTTAAGGTTTTGATTTGGGGGTAAGAGGTTAGGATTAAGATTAAGGGTTGTCAGGCGATTGGCACATGGGAGAATGTTAATTAAATTAGGGGTTAAGTTAGGGATTAGAGTCAATCAATGAATGGAGCAAGTTTATGACGTATGGATCGCTTTAAGTTTCACACACTACATCATCCATCCCATAGACAAAAACGGAGCTGTAATGAACCACACAACTGTGGCCCGACAAGTGCTAACAATAGTTTTAGTTTTAAAGTTATTATTACTCAGAATTCTGCCATTATCTGTATAATTATGTAAAAGTAATAAAATATATGTATGTAAATATTTTTTAAAACATTTTTGAAATTGCACATTAAGTTAACAATTAACACAAAATTTATATTAAATCCAATTGGATAATGATGACAAAGAGGCATCACTTTTTATCCAGGTGGAAATGCATTAGTTCTAGTTAAATTTAATAACTCAAAGTTACAATTTAAAAAAGGTACAATTTCCTGCAGCAACATAACTCTAAGGAAATACATTTCTAGCTAGGCATTTAAAAAGACATACTTGATGATTGTCAAATGGTTACGTTAACGTTTTTTTTTCATCTCTTTGTCTTTATTTTTTACCGTACGGGTCAAGCAACGTCGAGGCAAAAGCCATTCACCGGTGTGTTGCCGATGCATGGACGATGCGCTAGATGTGCGATGAGTGGACGATACGATGTTTGTGGCTCGCCAGGCTAGATGCATGGGGGGAGATTTTTTTTATACCGCGATAATACCGGTTATCGTGACCAAAATTATTGCGGTAACCGGTATTATCGCGGTATAAAAAAAAAATCTCCCCCACGCATCTAGCCTGGCGAGCCACAAACATCGTATCGTCGACCCTAAAATTTCATACCGTGACACCCCTAGTCCACGAGAAGCGATTAACAGTCGCCGAGCACCTCCCGATCAATCGGGAGAATATCAAACATGTTTGGAATTCAGTCGGGCCGGGAGGGCGGGGATCGATTTACCTGTCCCACTACCCACGCGAGTTCATAGACACGGAAGGGAGAAGATGACAACAGAACAGTAGCCATGGCAACATGACACTGGATGCAGTACTTTATTTTCTTTTCATATTTAAGCAATGTCATAAGATACACAAGTAATTGGATAGAGGCACAGCTACAACACCGCAAAAAAACTTGAGAAACATTTTTAAATTACTTACAGGTTCATACATTCCTTATAATTTATTGCCAACTGTTCAGCGCATAGAGTAGGAAAAATGTGTCTGGACTTTGTCTAGCGTATGATGAATATAACTTGCCCCCAGTTCTCACTGGATACATTGATTCACTTCCGTACACAACAGTCTGATAGTCTCCGACATGTTGTGTAGTTTCAGCAGTCAGATTGCACCCGACTGTGAGAGGGTGAGTTGTGAGGAGCAAACACGATTCACTCGTATAGTGTGACCAACAGCTTTTGACGCAATGGGGGGGAAAAAAAACCCACACACACACAGTGTACGCCCAGCTTTAGGTGATAATGAAGTCAGAATGATCTTTGCAACAGCAAAACATTGAAACATTGCATTTATAAAATAATTGAACAGAGCACTCCAGATTGAACAATAACGCAGCCACTTCATCCGTCTGCAGCAGCACTAGAGCGGAACGGATCGTCCACTGACGCAACGTCAAGTGGTAAATACAATGGAAGCCATATGTATTCATATGGTGTATTCCATGGGCTGAGGTGATTTTCGTGGGATTGACTAAGTTCCAAGGATGGTTTTGATTTCCACGAAAATATCCACGATTGCGGAATCGCATATTTCTGAAAGGACCATCTAATGTTCTGCATCGAAATTTGGCTTGAGAAAAAAAAAAAAGGAACTCACCTTATCACCAGCATTTGGGTTCTTGTCAGGATGGTATTCTTTAGCCAGTTTGCGATAAGCCTGAAACCAACAACAAACAGTCATTCACAAGAAATATAATACCTCAGTAGAGCTAGGATTCAAAAATGGTAATTTTGGTACATTAAAGAATTGAGTCAATCAAATTTTACAATAATTTCATGTTTATAGTTTCAATAGAGTACGACTGCCCCCACTCGCGGTTCTCCATGCGTCAACGCCGATGATGCGAGCGAGTGTGCCTCCAAGTAGCAACCGTGTAGGCGAAAGGTGCGCCGTTAATAGATATGGCCAGCGCCAAGCTCAGATCTGTGGGAGAAACCACCAAACAGTCTATTGCCATTTTCCACCATATGCCTTATATTTTAAGTCTGTGTGCAGACAGCCATCCGCCACACTGTAAACCTCATTACTCAATTATCTGAGCTCTTGAGTATAAATCGGATGGCTACACTGGCCTAAATTTGTTTTGGTCTTCAAAGAAGTACAAATATTCAAGAGCCAATTAGAACCAAAACAGGGCATTTTAACGTACGCAAAAAGGAATAGCTTATACCCACTTTTAAATAACTGCAACTCATTTGCTTATTAGGGAGTTGTGGTTAAATCTAGCTTGATTCTATGCAGGTTTTAACAGGACATGAATGGGCTAAAAATAGGAGACTACCAGGTGCCAGTGACAGTGCTTATAGCCTCTTTATATTGGACAAGAGCTAGATGAGGCTTGATGCTGACAGATTGCAAGGTTAAATACAGCAGCACTTCCAATACTTGTTTGTAAGGCAATATGAACGGTTTTAAAAAATAGTATAATGTGATTATAAATATTCTCCATGTTGTGGCATTTAAATAAGCTGCCAATAAATCAACTCCAATTTGTGGAGACAGAAATTAGAATTGAAAAAATATGGAGTGACACAATAGCACACAGTTGCCCAAATCGAAATTCACAAGTTTCCATTATTCGAATTGCACCACGCAGGGCGTCAACTAACGATTATTGTAATGGCCGATGCGATGCCAATTATTGAAATTATTGATCAAATTAATCATTCAAAATACCAAAAGTATACTTACTATTTTCAGAAAATATTAACATCAAATTTGTGTGAAACCGGTGGTAATGTCAACACAAAACTTGACAACGGCAATCACCAAATTCCTTGGTGAAAATCAATTACCTTAGCACTGTCCCCAAACTGACAAGTTTCTCCAGTTAGTGATGAAGTGCTGATTGGCAATTGCCTACGAATGCGGCCAAACCACTAGTAAAATTGGTCATTCGGCAAGAATGCTAATCCACGAATCATCAGTCAGGACATGTTGTAAGAAATAATGGCCTGACATGCAAGGCGGACTGCTTCCTATCTACACTATATGCTAACCCTCTTCAAACTAACAAGCTTGTGAGATAGAACCATACAATCCAAAATGCTGCCGCAAAGTGCTTTAGCAATGGTAAACACTCGCCGATTCCTTGCGTCTAGAGGCAAACTGTAAACACCAATCCAAATGAAAAATGGTTAGCATTAAGAGTTAAAATTATATTTAAGAATTTAAATGTTTAAAAAATTAGATGTATTGATTATGATTAACTGACCAATCACTGTGAGACTTAAACATAGAAGCCAATATCATATAAAGTAAGCCATGCCTGGAAAACGCTGGTATGTTCCCCTTTACAGGAAGGCTGATCACCCCCGAGACCTAACAGAGCGACAGAGGGTGTATTGTGGTCGAAACGTCCAAAGATGTCGTTCTGAACCACTGACGATGGGATCACATCGATTTTAGGCTCTGGATTTTTAACTCTAAATTTTATGCACAAAAGGTGACATAGACAAGATTGGGCGGGCATTTTACCCACAGTGAGTTCTACTTGTGGTATTGTTGATGGTCAGCGGTGGTTGTGGTGTCATTGTTGTGGATACGGGGGTCAGACAAGTGTGGTGTTTATCCAGGCTGCAGGCTTGGTGCCCCCCCCCACACCCCCTTCACTTTTGAGTGGTGATTCAGACAGTCGTCGCCCCATGCCTAAACCCTGGGCCTGGGGTATTAACAGCATGGCGGACGAGGGGAGCCGGGTCTTTGCATTTGTGAGGCCTTGGTTTCTTGATCTCTCTCTGGCTCTAGTCGTGAATCATGATGCCGGATGCCCCGGGGGAAATCTTAACATAAATCAATACAAGGACTTCCTTGAAGTACTACAAACTCGCCCCACCATGGCAAGGCATTAGCTCAATATCAACATCCTCAAGAAAATGGGCCATGAGACCATGACCATTCCTCAATACTAGAAAACCTGGTAAGTCTGCAAAAAAAACGAGTCTGTCTTGTTAGTTTACAAGACACTAGGACTGCAACGAACAATTATTTTGATGATCAATTAATCGTCCATTTTCACAGATGATTAATCTGCATTTTTTCCCTTCTATAGAAGCCAAACACTTAATCTGAAATGGTACTAATTTTGCTAACTTTTTGATGTAAAAAAGAATGCAGATGAGGTAGCATGGAAAAGCTTACTTTTTCATGCTACCTTATATCAACCAGGCTTACTTCGTTGTATTATGCTTTTGCTTAGTAGCATCCAATAGAAAGGGCAGGCCCAGACAATGGGAATGAAGACTGGCATTGGGAGTTTTCATTTTTCATTGGAAGCGATTGTGATTGACCCATAGACTGCGAACAAGCCAACTCCATTTCCCAGCGGACTCTGCGACTGGGAAGTCTGGTCACGGGACCGTGGTAAGCGCCCAGTGGTCTATCGTAAGTTGGTGATTCTTTTACTTATAGGCTACAGAAATGCACCACCGTGTGTCATTTCCAACAACTGTACAAAATTTAATCCAGATCTGTGCACAACTTTTTACCCTGGGGACAGACAAACCAACGCTAACAAAAACAACCTGCTTCCGCGGCATAGGTAATTAGTTGGTGATTAAATCAACAATGGATCATCATCTATCAGTTTTCAGTTCTAATAAAGGGCATGCTTCTGCAGGTCTGCTATTCAGCCGCTCTAAAGTGTGGCATACTGAACTTAAGTTAGTGCAATAAACAAGATCTTGAATGATGCAGCATTAGAGACAATGTCGTCCTGTTGGGGCATTTTATAAAATATTACATTGTGAATCCAACGTATTGAGCCTATGCTTTAGAGAAAACATGATCCATACCATGGGGTAACTACTACCTAGCAGATCTACCCATTATACTGTATGGGCAAAAACTGAGAAGGCCCCCCATAGCGGATAAAATGCAACCCGCACTGATCCAAAGTGTATTAGCATGCTAGGTTACATCCCTGCGTATGTTACATCCCTCACGACAATGCTGCTGCGAATCGGACCCCCGCACCCTCCACACACACCATCACCAGTCACGAAAACACGGCGCTTGTTTATGAGTCATTGATAACATCTATGGCTGGCCGGCTTTCCAAAACACAGACCTACATAGCGCCATCTAGTCTAGGGGGCGATTTACAAGCCCATCCGCCCAGCATTTTTTTGGCGTGGTTATTACACGTTTTGATGTGCGACAGTCGACAGCGTGCCGCGGCTAACGTTAGCTCGGCTAACTTAAGGTGACTTCTGATCACACCGCATTGTGGACACCTGTTTCCAATACGATTTTTTTCAAAAGGCGTGCGTTAAGTGTGCGAACCGTGCCGCCGGTAACGCCGCCGACGTGTGTCGTAGCGTTCAAATCGCCGACCTCCGCTTATCGTGATCCACGATCGCTGAGAGGGTTGGCGTAAAATGGCCAAGTCGGGCCGGTTAGCAACTGGTTAGCTTAGCAGGCGATAAATGTGTCGGCCGTGGACAGCACTACTCGCCTGCTAAGCATCGGGTTGGGGGGCAAAATATCACAATAACATTCCGAAAATATACATTTTAAAATACTAATAACTCACGAGATATGACTGTATAAAGTAGGACTGGTATGAAAAGAATCGATGGCCAAATATTGGTCAACTACAAAAATATGCACCTAGGTTAAATACATATTTGTTTACCCAATCGATTATATATAATTTAAATAAAATATTCCCCTCTTTTCCGTGTTCTATTTTGATAAATAAATCGCAATAATTGTTACCCCAGACCAAACCAGGGGATGTCTTTTTTACACTAACAAGCCAGTTTTCAGTTTAAAACAGTGACGATATAACAGATTATCAATATTGATACAGTGCGCACCATACAACATGTTCAAGAACCGTGCTTGTGACTTTAATAATTACATTCCACGGAGATCCAGACGCAACCGAGCTTTTGGACTTGGGCCTCTAGAACTTTCATCGTCACTCGGCAATGACAAGTACGTGTTCTACGCAGTTCAACCTTTAAAAAAAAATCGCACAACCCTTGTAAAACTAACCAAGCACTTATCGCACTTTAAAAATAATTATCATCCAATGTATGCGCTTGAGGATTTGTAATCATACTAGACATACATTTAATACAAACTATTATTGTTTGGCCCATCACATCGTAACTATGTATTTTTATTTTAATCCATAATCGTGTCCCTCTATGGATAATCAAAATTATCATCGTGTTAGTCTTGAAATGAGCCCAGGGGCACAGTGATCTAGATACTTCGAGCAATTGGTTAAAACCACGGGATGTATTCCCCATCCCAGATATTAGCTTAGCATGCTAACGCTATGATGCTACACTGTTAGCTTTGAAGCACTTCCTGGTTGCGGGAAGTCGTTTTGATGAGTGGGGGGGGGAGAAACCGTTTTTTTTCCTCTCCCATGTCTACTCTCTCGAAGGTTCTCCGCCGCCACATCTCTCACTGGATTTCGTCATCATTACCTTTTTGAGTTCATTCTCGGAGGCATTGGGCGACACACCGAGCAGGTCGTAGAGCTTGGTGTCGGCAACGTTCGCCATGGTGGACTAGCGGAGACGCAGAGCGACCGAGGCGGCGGACGGCTGGAGAGAAAGAAGCCGGTGGATGAGACTCTTCTTCTGTGGTGATACCTCGAAGGGAAACAGCGGCAGTGCAGGGGACGTTACGCTGTTGCCTAGCGCTGCTGCTGCCCTCTGGTGGTTAAACCGGATGTTACGCAAGACAAGTGCGATAGTGGAAAAATATTGTAGGGAAAGAAAAAGACGATTCACTTGGTATCGAGAATAGCGCTTTAAACATCTGGTTTAAACTGACCAGAAATATCATATTCAGATTTTTTAATTGCGAAAATTATACTAAAGGCATAGCTTCTTTTTGCAGATCCAAGATAGTGACGTCCAGTGCAATATTAGGCCAGCAGGCGGCAGTGTTCGGTCATTGCGATATCTGGAACGTGCCATGAAAATGTGTTTTACAGGCTAGTGTACGCTATTACAGCCCCCTAAAAATAGCATTTAATTTGCAGTTGCACTTAAAGATATAATACTCATTGTGACCTATTATTTCATCGTGTTCCACCAGGCAATCATGTGTTTTTTACAGTTCATCAGGCATAAGGCTTTAGGCATTAATGCAATAAGTCATAAATATGAATGGGTAATACAATCAATAAAGTCAGTCCATTTCTCATATGTGGTCCTAATCCCATGTTAGTCAGAATAGTGTAATGATGGGGCGCCCCCACGTGGAGAAGCATCTAGGAGCATGTGGAGAAATACTTCTGGAATCGAATCAATAAGAGGCTAAGCTCAGGCCGTTGCCAAGCTTCATCCAGATCGTATTTAAAGAGGCATGGCGGTAACTAAGGGTGTCAACCCACAATGCCCCGCGGCCTCACCGCGGCAGGCACCATTCACTACACTGACCCCCCCACAAAGCTTCCGTCCTCGGAAGCCCAGCGCCACTCCGTGCGCAAGTCCGTTTCTGACACCAAAGGAATGATGGGGAGCCCCCACGTGGAGGAACATCCAGGAGCATGTTGTGGGGAAATATGTCTGGAATCGAGTCAACAAGAGGCTAAGCTCAGCCCATTGCCAAGCTTCATCCAGATCGCATTTAAACAGGCGTGATGGTAACAACCAAGAATGTTTGAATCTCTGGACTCTGGGATCCCCATACTATCCAAGATGGCAACCACTTAAATGGCAACTCGCAGCATCACATTGTGATTCTGTGAACGTAGTCATTCTGGCCAAATGGGACAGCTCAATTCATTCTTATTGGGTGTATATCGCAATTCTAGTATCCTTATTCTTCCCAGCATTTTTCATATTCTTCACCAAACGACAATGAGAAGTTTGATGAAGTATGACTGTCCGAGGGGATTTTGATGTGTAATCTAGTCAATTGATGTCGTGAGGGAGACAATCGCACACTGAAAACATATTCCCAAATTTTACACGCCCAAAGCAAGAGGCTGAGATTTCGCCCTGCCGTCTGAAACGCACTTCCAGTGTAAGTCATCATAGTGGAGCGAAGTGGCTGAATTTGTCACAGCAAACGCACACCGGTTCAAAATCCACTTATTACACCTCGCTCTGTGAACATCCCGCTCCGCCCGCTTGTTACTCACCGATGTGGTGACATCTTCTTCTGGACCAGGGGTCGGCAACATGCGGCTCCGGCGCCGCATGCGGTTCTTTGGCGCTGCCTAGTGGCTCCCTGGAAACCCCCTCCTCCCCCCACGCCCCACGCAGCGCCCATCCATGACTCTATTCTCTATTTCTCACTCGACAAATGGTGTGTCGAGTGAGACCGTAGCGGTCTCCGGTGTGATATGGATATTTCAAAGGTGATATCCAGTACCCTCGGTGAGTTCAGATACGAAATGAGCACACTGTTGAACGGGTTCCAACAAGTTTATTGAAACCCAAAAAGTATCGAGGTGCAGCAGATCTCAGACAGTCAGCGTCTCTGTCAAGATGTGCCCCTGGCTCACACAAACATGATATCTTTTATAGCAAACGATAAGTACATTTCTTATCACGACAATGCATGTTCCACATGTACAACACTTCAAGCATATCACATTATGACCTAAAACAACATGACCTGTTTTAGTTAGTTACATAAGGGCCTACATGATGTACGTGACGTGAGTAAACACAATTGCACTTGTTATTTTCAATATTCCAATAACACCAGTCAAGGAGAACAAACGCGTTAGATGGCAAAGTTTCTCAAAAAGTAATCCGTTAGTAATCCGTCCGTTATTATAACGGATTACACCCAACTCTGCTTTTAACATTAAATGATGTTGCTACTGAGGAATACAGAACCACTAGGTTAAGAGGTAACATGATTAGCCATAGGATGGTAAATGGTACACCTTGGATGCGTATCCTCTCAGCCACATATAATCAGGGCTTTGAACCGGTTCAAGGAACGAAAACGAAAACCAGGAACCTTTGGTCTTTTCCAGGGAACAGAAACGAAACCGGAAACATTATTATTTTTTATGTTCCGGAACAGGAACAGTTATTTAAAAATAATGGTAACCGATTAATAACGGTTTTATTTCGTTCCTCAAAGGAGTGCACTTGGGGATAACTTCAGAAATAAAACAAGAGTATTTATAAAATATACGATGCAGCAGTGAAGTACGAATCGTTGCGGGATTCTCTGCACCGACACGCAACGAGACCTCGGCTGTACAACGCTACCAGCGGGCCTCTGTAACGAGTCGCTGTGAGTTTGCCGCAACATATATTACATAGCATCTGACAGGAACGAAATTAACCGTTCCGGGAACAATATTTTTTTGTTCTAACCGGTCAGGAACGTTAATTTATTGGTGGAACTCATAACCGGAAACGTTATAATTCTGTTTCTGTTCGGAACGAAACGTTTGGGAAAAAATATTGGTTCAAAGCC
>OMKY01215409.1:0-11213 GCA_900302395.1 Bregmaceros cantori | reverse complement strand
GAGACAGAGTGGGGGAGAGAGAGAAGCAGAGAGAGACACAGAGAGATCGACAGAGAGAGACAGATAGTGTTGAAATACTCGCGCTACAGCTGTGACCGCACGCACACACGGGCACACAAACTTGTGTGCGTATACACACACACACACACACACGCTCGCGTACACACACACGCTCGCTATGACAGGCGGATAGTGCGATCAAACAGAACACACTGCCATAGGCTCGCGCGCACACACACACACACACACACATACACTCGCGTTTCTGCTACACGGGGCTGTACCGTCGTGTTTTAAACTGGAGCGCAGCGCAGCGAAGCGGTGTGCGCTGTGCACGCACACGCACGCGCCTAGTCCGCGGATCAGGCATGATCCGAACCATGCCCCCTGTTCCGATCCGAAATTCGGATCAACGTGATCCGTTGCACCCCTAGTTGCTGCTGTCATTGGCTTTTGGCCTGCCACGATGGAGGCAGGCAGATGCCGTGTCTGTGGTTGTGATCTGGCAGTTAACACTGCGGCCATGTTAAGACATTTTAATTTATTTTAAATCGCATCATCTTTTTTGTTTTTGGGCCCCGGATTTGGAACCGCTGGAAGAAGCAATGCAGCAGCCAACTCACCTTTACATTCTCTCTCTGGTATATACATAGAAGCAACCAATCACTGCCACATTTTAAATTTGCGTTATTACACAACCAAGGTTCGGTTGTTCAAAATCAAATGCTCTTAGTCGCTGGGGCGAAGCCGTGGAGCAGGTTGTTTTTGGTTTGGCGTTGGTTTGTCCCCTGGATAACTGAAAAAGTTGAGCACTGATCTGGATGAAATTTTGCAGTATTGTTGGAAATGAAGAAAGAAGAAAGAAGTGATTCAATTTTGGTGCAGTTCTGTTACCTGTAAGTAACATAATAGTCATACTTCATTATTATTAACGGGTGAACGATCCCCATTCTCCGTAGTATCACACCTACAGATAGATTGATGGAAAGTTCCTTATCTGGTCAGTGCACGGGTGGTCAATGAGACGTTTCCATGTAGAAATCCAAGTGATTGGTTGGGTCCAACAGCGTCGGCTTCCTATCTATTACAAACGTCTAGCGATGTGTGTTGCGTGGACGATGCGTTGGTTCTAGCTTGCCAGGCTACTACTCTACAAGCACTTGCATTGATAATGGCTTGTACCACGACGGTGCAGGTTTGCAATCTCCGAGTGCTTATAGTTTTGAACTGTTTTTATCTTCATGCCCATTTGGGCCTAATTGCAGGCTTCTAACCTTCCCTTTGATAGTATGTTGCTATTTACGAGTCTGCATTCCAGGGTGAGTTCTGAACTTGTATTTTCAACTGTCTGTTTTCTCAGTGTTCCTGCCCTCGCAGGCGGCCAATTCGGTGCTGAAGCGGCTGCGAAGGGCCAACTTCCTGCTGGAAGAGCTGAAGCAGGGAAACATTCAGCGTGAGTGCCGTGAGGAGAGGTGTACCTTCGAGGAAGCCCGCGAGGCCTTTGAGGACGACGATAAGACGGTTGGTTGTCCTTATGTAATATAGTAGGATATGTAGGATATTATACATGATATTAAACCTGGACTGTACGCAGGCATTTGCCCGGTGGCGTGATGCCCTATAGTGGCCTGACAATCCCGCATGACCACTCGATTTCCCCCACAAAAGCGGCGGCTCTATGTCGGCAACAGTGTTGTATGCGTGGAGCGTCAGACTTCTATATATTTTCAATGCGATCGGGCAGTGGCACTGCCTGCGCGTCTCACCATCTGCACACACCTCACGCCCTGTGCGCTCTAGTGGATGCTGGGTGGTGACGTCCGGCTCTGCCCAAAGTAACAAAACAAGCGCTCCTTCGCATTGCCCTTTCGGCCCTCCCCCGCATCACCCACACACTGTGGAGAAAGGGCTTAGCACAGCTGCACGAGAAGTGCAGCGCGATGCTAGTTTTATTACTTCATTACAAAACTCGTACCAGACGTTCAGCAGCAGCTGAAAATACATCCAGAGACGTGGAAATATGCGGCAATGCCCGCAATGTAACATTGAATGAATTATCTGTCGTTATTTGCCATTCGAATGCCCTGTTAACAGTTTTCCTCTTCTGTCAGTTCCCTAAGTTCCATTTTCCACGAGGCCACACTAAATGTACAATATAAGTTATATAAACAGTTATCACAGTTTATATGGACAGTATTATTATGTTCTATTAAAAGGGTCTTTATATTGACATCTTCCATTGTACAAAGATGTATAAAAATTGAAAGTATAATTGTCTACAGCATGTTGACAATTATACAATTATACAATTATACATGTTGACAGTGAAGCATTAACAACAATAATAATTCAGTTGCATTAATGATTTTTATGTTTTAATTACAGTTCATCATAATTGTAATTCACATAATGAAATAACTGACAAGCTAGCATCTATACCAAATTAAATGAGCAAGGACACTTCAATTGAAGGATATATAAAATATTGAGAAAATATGAATGAATATTAGATCAATAATAATTAATAATATAGCAAAACTAACAGAATTATAGCATGCAAAAATATACTTTTCCAACTTGTAATGTCAAAGTACTAAAAATTATTTTTTTAGTACTGGCAACGACATTTCCTCGCAAACAAAATATTTGCACCATTACGCAGTTGCTAACTATAATTAATTATTAACTGTAACTAATTGAGGAAATGTAATTCCCTTGAAAATATTGGTCTTTTCTGCAGACAGGGATGGGACTTACTTTTTAATGCCCCACATATAAAGGTTACTCCTTGAAAATGCAATCCCTGATCACATTACCATATTATAAAATTAAAGCGAGTCATTGCATTACATTACATTATGGTTAATCATATTAGTGGTGGCCTGGTCTTGTTTAAAAATGCCCGGCCTGAATAATCTCCTCAATCCAGCCCTGTATTAAACTATCAATGCAGGCAGCAAAATGTGCACCAATGTGGGTCATCCTTTTCCAGAGGTTGTGGTCCATTGTGGTTCTGTTCAGGCAACTTCCGGGTTAGACGTTGTCGCACTCACGTTTTGGTTGTTTGCCTTTGCTTCTTTTGCCTGCCACTGATCCCTCTGGGCTGTTTAGTTTGGCCAATCTGAGCACTCGATGTGACCATAGAGCAGGGATGGGCAACTCGTCCCCGGGACCCCCATGCCACACACGGCCCTCGTCCTCTCTTAGCGCGGCCCACAAATGGACTGATCATAGTTTAGTTATTTAGATCTAGGTCTTTCATATACAATTATTTGAAGTTTGTGGTCATGTGGTCGTCCAGTAATAGTGCTGAGAAAAATGTTGCCCTGTCGTCGAGTTTTAGGCCTCATTCATATTCTCTGGGAACTACGGATACGGACAGTTTTCATCCTGTCCCAGGGGTGATTTCGTTCCTAGCAACAGTAAGCTTTCTGGAGCTCCAGATGCAGGAGAAATACCACCTATTACCACTGGAATCTATGGAGACGGTATGAACGCAGACATTTCCCCATTCTTGAAAATCAACGAAGAAGAGTAGTAAAATAATAACAAAGGTTGCAGAGGACTTCCCCCATCGTTGTCTAATTTCCATCGTCATCTTATTCTCCTATTTACAAAATTGTCCATTTACAAGCCAAGTTGTATTTGATGGTTGGATAAGTCACAGTTGCATAATTTCACATACTTCTATTTTGCGCCATGTATTTAAAATCTACCGACGGCATTTTTCACAGAGGCGCTTAATTACGTCACAAATCTTGAAATTAAGTACAATTATACAACACTCAACCTACCTATACAGTCAACATTAACTGACGGGTGAATATCATCAATATTTTGTCATAGTTTATACACTATAAAAGGTAAGGAAGTAAATAAGTAAGCTATAGTTGACTTATTATTCTTTTTGTATTGTTGCTGTGGAGCTTAAGTGTCACCCCATGTATTAAATATTTCTAAGCGGAAAAGTTAAGGGCAGGGCTCCAAACCGGTTCAAGGAACGAAAACAAAAACCGAAAACGAGCAGAATTTTACTGGATTTTACAAGGAGCGGACACGGAAACGGAAAAATATTTTTTCAAATGTTCCGGAACAAAAACTGAACGTTATGTGATCCAGAAAACGTTTTTATCCGTTCTCCATATATTTTAGCATATTCTTTGTCTGGGAGACTATTTCCGTCCACTTTCACTGTCAGTCATCAAGCCCCATGCATCTGGGGCTCCATCTTGTGGACAGACGAGGAAACGTATTGGCGTTAATAGAATTTCCCTGAAATTTGAAATAAAAATATATTTTCTATAAAAACTATATCTAAACTTGACATTGCACAATATAAGCAACTTTAGGAAAGAACGAAATGTTTGTTTTCCGAACCGCTTCAGGACCAATATTTTGGTGGCGGAAAGGTTCAGAGAACAAAAACGTTAAATAAAGACCTGCCTGAACCGTTGGGAATGAAACATTTAAAAATAATTTTGTTTTCAAGCCCTGGTTAAGGGATTTTTTCAGGGATTATTATATAGAGGTGATGCAGATTGTAAATGTATTTTTTTCCCACAGCAACGTTTCTGGACCGAGTATGTGCGTGAGAGCACTCCTCCTGGGGGGATGGACGGGACGGTGATGGCTGGCGTCCACTCGCTCTACCTCATCCTGCCTCTGCTCCTGGTCGTGCTGCTGGTGGCGTCGGTGGCCGTCGTCGTGTGGCGCTGCAGCTCCCGCAAGCGCACAGAGCGCAGCCCGGCGCTCGGCCACTCCCACTACGACGGCGGCCTCTCTGTGGTCTCGCTGGACCAGTGGGGGTCACCGGACTATCACAACGCCGAGGCCTCGGAGCTGAGCATGCACAGCAGTCCTGCGTACCAGAGCTCGGGCCTGGCGTCCGCCCGCATCAGCGCCGCCGATCCGCCACCGTCGTACGACGAGGCCGTAGGTCACACAGACGTCCGCGTGGAGACTGAGCCGCCGCCGCAGTACGACGACATTGTCAAAACCACCAGCGAAAGCATCAGCCAGGGATAACCCCACCTCACACTCGCACACACACACACTCGGGGGTGCCTCTTGCCTCTAACAAGTAGCTCTTAAAGAAAAACACCACCGAAACGTTCTACTGAAATGTGTTCTTCCCCGAGTTGAATCAGTTTCGCATTTGATTTTGTAGCCAAACTTCATTTGTCCAACAACTTGCATACCAGAACAAATTACTTTTGCGCACGGCGGAGTGAGTGCATGAACACAGGCAAGAGCCGTATCAGCCCTTTGAACCAATATTTTTTCCCCAAGCGGTTCGTTCCGAACAGAAACAGAATTATAACGTTTCCGGTTCCGAGTTCACCAATAAATTGACGTTCCCGAACCGATTAGAACAAAAAAATATTGTTAATTGTTGTTAAAGAAATAAAACCGGTATTAACCGGTTACCATTATTTAAAAATAAGTGTTCCTGTTCCAGAACATAAAAAAAAAATAACGTTGCTGTTTTCGTTTCTGTTTCCTGGAAAATACTAAAAGTTCCCGGTTTTCGTTTTCGTTCCTTGAACCGGTTCAAAGCCCTGAGACGTATGCGTCGACTCTGCTAAGATTAGCGTAGCACATATTTCAGTCTGAATTTTCGGTGGCGGTTTCCTTATTAACTCGTGTACTGAAACACTGGAACCAGCACTCCAAAAAAAAGAAAAGAAAAGAAAATTGCACTAAAATCTTAATGTGACGGGGTTAAGGCAGGGGGCGAAGACATTTTGTTCGCGTATAAATCCGAAATGAACTGTATCGTCCTTTTTAAATACTGGATCGTACATGCCCTGAGAGTGGTCTCCGACTGCATGATCCGAGGGAAATGGGTGCAAAAAGTGACGGCAATGTCCAGGCCGAGACTGGATACGCTTGTGCGCGTGTGTTGGGTGCCAGCGCGCGCTTCGGCTTGGCATGGTTGTTTTGCGCCGTGCATGTAGGGGATTCTCGGAAGACTGAAAGGCATTGTTCACAGCGGGCGGAGGTCATGGTTGGGGGAATTTGGAGTAGAGGCGCGGGGGGGGTCAACCTCCACGGAATCGCTCTCCCACCTCTCTCCCAAATCGTCTCCTGAAGATCAGGGTGGGAAAGTAATGAACTCCATGCCACCAGATTACAGGATTACAGGAACTGTAGACCCTTGCAGAAACGTTTTAAAATATGAATCAAGATTAATTACATTTGCCTGTCTACATGCAAATGTAAACGAGGGGTAATGACATTCAAATAGGAGGGGGAGACATGATTTCAACTTGGAAATGTGCATGCAGTCAAACCCTTTTTTACAAGCGACCTGCAGCTGTTTGGATCATCGAACAGAGTTCCTTGTCTACCAGTTTGTTTAATTGAATTGATCAAAGTTGTTTTTGTGTAGTAAAATTAACTAATGAGTAAGTTGTAACCGTTAGGAATTATGTGTTAACAAGTAGCCTTGCCGATGATATGCATGGCAAGACTGTTCGCCTCAGATCGCGGCTTGCAATAGAATAAGGGAGCTTGTGATGCGTTGAAGGGAAACAGGAAATCTTTTTACGTGGAAAGACTAAACCGTTTGAGTATTGAGTGGAGAGAGCCATAGTTAGCATGTGTCTGCAGAATGGTGTGTTTGTTCAGCATGTGAAATATATTCAGTTACATGAAGACACACAGAGCGAACCCTCTTGGCGTGGGTTTTGGTGTGTTTGGATAAAAAAAAAAAATCGAGTCGATATCTCCGAAGGTCGGGGTATTTTAGAATTATGCAGAATGACTGAATCTGAAGAGACGTCCGGATGTGCCGTATTTTCGATGGTTTCAGAGCCGAACTTGCCAGTAAATTTGCACTGATCTTTGTGCTGAAGGTCTGTGCACATTGTATCTAAACGT
The DNA here is from genome assembly GCA_900302395.1 of Bregmaceros cantori. NCBI lineage: Eukaryota > Metazoa > Chordata > Actinopteri > Gadiformes > Bregmacerotidae > Bregmaceros > Bregmaceros cantori. The sequence goes on along the minus strand of OMKY01215409.1, from coordinate 4,331 downwards.
AACCACTTATAACACAGAAAAGGTGAACTGTGTCAATTATTTTGAAATTGTAAGCTTGTCTTTTTGGAATATTTATTTTGGTGCCAATAACCACAGGGTTGAAGACCAAAGGTCTTTGAGATTACTCATTATTTTCCACAAATATAAAAACTTTTTTTTTCATGGACTTTATAGAAATCGTTACCAGAAGACTTCTATCGTGGCTGCAAATTGGATGAAAGATTAGACAATTGTAAAGCCGAAACTTACATCAACTTGTGCCATTTCACACGTTTGCTTATGATAAATACGAGCTTACAGATTATGTCATATTGTTTGGAAAATTAGTGTGGCCGTCAAAGGGTAAAAGACATTAATGTCCTACCAATATATCGGCTGAGTTTTTTTTCATACCTGTGATCTATGAAAGGTTCTATATGTTGACTTCTATATGTTAATATATAATGTGAGAAATGTAAGTCTTGAATCAAGACACTAGTTCAAGGGGGCAGTGGTTACTGTAACTACAATGCAAAAACATTTCATAATCAATCAATCATATAAGGTTTTTTTTTTTCATTCCAGCTAAAAAAAAAACTGAGAATTGCAATGTAACGGTTATTGGCATCTGCCCACCCTCTCAACTCCATTTTTCATTCTTAAGCTGTCATGTTCAGATATCATTTAATTTGTACAAAATATTTGCGAAACCTTTAAATATTGGTGTACAAATTTTTGCAGGCTTTTTGGCACTGAAAGAGTTGGAACATATGGCAATTTATTTGCGCTACAAACTTCTTTTCTCCTATTCCACCTTTGGTTCCAAAGTGGTAAGATGCAACACATGGAATTGCAATTTAAACAAGATTAATTGAATTCAACATCTGCTGCAATGCCACTTGATGTGAAACTTTTCACAAAGCAACATGCAAGTCCATTAGGGGAACAGGACCAATGCATACTTGGTATGTAGTTTTGAATGTACTAATCTTCCCCCAGCAGGAATATTGAATGCTAATGTAGCTGTGGTAATGGCTGAAGGCACTTTGATTTAGGGTTTTAGTTTCATCTCTAGTTAGTCCCATCAGGAATCGACAGTGGGGTCTTGATTCCACGGTTAAGAATCTCAAATCTGTGGAGTAATCTTTGTTTCCGCGCTTTAGAAGTCGAACTTAAACACATTAAAAAGTATCTCCTGACCATAAACCACCTTAGTAGATCACTGACATTCATTGTCAATGCTATTCTTTTGAAATGTACATACCACAACCCAACTATCCTATCATTCCTGTTCGCAAAATGTGTTTTAAAAATAATTATTGTGACAACAACTGATTCAATTTCGCATATTATTATAATAATATACCGTGGTGCGGTTAACAATGCCATGGGCCCTAATTAATTCCACAGAAGATTTTGAATTCCGCGGAAATTTTCAGCGATCACTGAATCCTGGAGGGACTATCTAGGGGATCTGAGCGGAGGGTGTTTGGTTGTATTTCATTTGTATAGCCATGGGAATAGCTTTAGGAAACGTAATGTCTTCTCTGACCGCACACTAACAGTTTTTAAATGTTTTTTTTTTGTTTTTGTTTTCTCCAGTAACCAGCCTACTCTTCCATGCCGAATTCCGGCATGGAAGTTATGTGAAGTGACTCTCAGTCTTGATATTTTTTATTCTGGGGGTTAAATTGTGTCCCACCATCGCTATTCGACAGCACCAACTTATTCTCTTTTTATTGGCCAGTTTATTCTGCTCTACACATATTCCACCAGCAGCAGGCGTTAAAAGTGCTTCGATGCATGCATGTGCTCACAAACACTCTTTGTTTCAAGCTCGCAGTCATTTTTATTATTATTATGTTTTTGTTTTTGTAAGTTATTTTTTGGGCGCAAGCGCCGTTTTTCATTATTTTTATTGAAAGACAGCGACAGGATTAAATCAGAAGCCAGGATAAAGAGTCGGGGGAGACATCGCAGAAAAGCCGGAGTGGTTGTGCGAACCCACGCCACTGCTCGACCTGTGGTCTGTGGGACGCGCTCTCTACCCACTCGGCCACCGCGCGCCCCCCATTTTTATGAGTTTGTTTTACTGAACATACTGCAACTTCAAACTCCACTGTGACTATGCAAATTTATTGAAGGCTGCTGAACAAATGGGAAAAGTAGCATGCCTGTTTCCAGCGCTGATTGGACACAATTATTTCTCCACTTAATAAGTAGTGTCTTCCCTCTTCTGGGTGACTTGGACTGTTTAAAATATGTGAAGGGAAAACGACACGGAAAATGCTTGCTGAAATATGCTCTTCCCTGATCTTAGCCGAGCTAATGCATACATATCTCGTCTGCGTGTGTGCACTCACACTGGCGCGGGGCAGTACTTTGTTAGAGTAGCTTAGCCCCACCGAACCAGTAAGCAACTAAAAATTGCCTCATTTGATTTTTTTGTAACCAAACTTTGTTCACGTAACAATTCATGTACCAGAATTAATTGGCAATTTCTGGAAGTGATTAGTTGATTCTATCTTCATCCACGAGCAGGTCCATATGGCCAGAAGTACCGCTGCACGCAGAGTGAGGGCACATTTGGAGAAAGGTATTCATCAACTCGGGGAAGGACATATTTCAATATGGACTTTTGGTGGCGTTTTGCTTAATTACTGCTGCTTTTGAAAAGTTGATGGTCACCTCGAATTGCAAAATATCACGCACTCTGAATAGCTCGAAACCTTTTCAATTTCATTTAAAACTAAGGATGAGGACAGTTTTCCATGCGATTCCCAGGGTGTTTTTCATCCCTAGCGAGTGTGCTTAGCTTTCCCGATTTCCAGATGAAAACGGGCCAATACCACGTAGTACCACCGGAATTTGTGGTGGCGGTGTAGATCGGCGGTATGATTCACTAACCACTAACGAAAGCTGCAGAGGATATCCTGAAATTCTGGGAATGCTGCCTCTCGTATAATTCCTGCATTTCTGAAAAATATTCTCCATTTACAAGCGGATTAGTACTTAATGGTGGGATACGCCTTCCTTGTTTTTGAGGCTTTATTTTAAAAATTGAAATCGCCTTCGAGAGTATGAATGAGGCCTTAATGTTTGCAAGATCAGTTTGTTTTGTCAGTGTTGCTGCAAAAGTACAAGGTCCGAAGGGCAGACGTGCACCTTTCACCTTGTCTCTGTCTAAAAGCTCCTGCGTACTTTCACGGTGGGGTGGGGAGCAGCCCGCCGTAAAGGTGATCACGTGACCGCCGTCGCGGCTGTTTGGGTAGAAAGTGGTCATAGTTCCAGATCACTGCGGTGCCCCGCCTCCCTCCACCTACTCGCTTTTTCTCTCTCTCCCTTGTCTCCTCTCGTCTCGAGCGAGAGAGATTCGCGGGCCTGCTTGCAAAACGGGGACCGCCCACCCTCCATCTTGACCAATCACAGCCGCAAGGTTAAGTCGGTTAGTAGAAACAAGGGCTATGGTCAGGATGAGAGGTGAGGAGCGTCCCACCGACAAGCACCGAGGCACATTGATGACGTGGTACTTTTTGTAGTTTTTTTAGTGCAAAAAACTACACCACGGCGGTCTGCTCCCCACCCCACCGTGAAGTATGCAGGGGGGCTTAAGGCTTTGGGCCACTACCCAGACCTACTGCAGTTCAAAGTGACCGCACAACATTATCATTGTCATCACCAAAGCCTCAATTTTGCAAATCCAGGTGATCCAGCACTTTGTTTGTTCACTGCAGTGGAGAAAAGCCATGTCTATGTTCCACAGTCCAATGACTTCATTTCATAACAATATGGAGACAGTGGTGCTTCGTAAAACGAGCATGTCACGTAAAGCCTTATCTACGTGGGAAAAGTGATGAGTGTTGTTGAGCCATCAAGCACAGGGATCCCAACTTGCCGATCTTTATCAGCAGAGATGGCAAAAGTACCCAGATTTCTTACCTGAGTAACAGTAAAATACATTCGTACAAAAACAATGAGTAAGAATATGAAGTACTGATCCACATCAACGTACAAAGTAACAGCTCTGAAACATTCTAAGTGCTAAGATTAAATTATAAAAATTAACGACTTATGTGTGTAACGATACATATTGTACAAAATGTATGCATGCATAGTGTTTACATTAGGCTGCAGTACCTAAGGCTTGAGTCCTCGTGCAGAATGATCTACATAATGTGGGGAATCTTTTAAGATTTAAGATACTTTAAAAGTAATTTAAAAATAAATAAAAATAACAAGGCTGTTCTTGAAAAGTAAGGCTATAAGTACTGATATTTGTGTGCAAGTAAAAAGCCATCAGAAAAAATACTTCTAAAACTACTAGTTACTTGAGTAACAAAGTATTTCTGGTT
>OMKY01215392.1:0-10003 GCA_900302395.1 Bregmaceros cantori | reverse complement strand
TAGACTGCATGTAAAAATGACCACGATAACACTAGTAACTTCTTCCCAACCCTTGGGAAGAAGTTACTACCAACAGCACTTTTTTTTCAAACAGTAGTATCGGTATTGGCCGATACTGCAGAGCCAGGTATTGGGTATCGGTATCGGCACCAAAAAATGGTATTGGTGCAACACTATTATATACCCACGCAAAACCATTATATCTCAGGTGCTCCGTGTTTCAGGGATACAATCACCTTCAATCTGTCAAACAAGATACTGTAATGATGGGGCGCTCCCATGCGGGAGAGCCCATCCAGGAGCATGCGGGCGGAATGTGTCTGGAATCGAGTCAGCAAGAGGCTGAGCTCAGCCCATTGCCGAGCTTCATCCAGATCGCATTTATACAGGTGTGACGGTGACAACCCAGTCACTAAGGGTGTTCTACCCACAATGCCTCGCAGTCTTGCAGACTGAGACTGTTACTTTTGTTAATGACAGGTATTTGTAGTCCAACTGAACTGAACGACTCTATCACCGCGGCATACGTGTAAGATTTACAGTGCAGCAGTCCTCAACCCATTCCTAAGTAAGTCATTTTGAAAACATTTTTATAAAATTTGACATAAAAATCCCAGTGGGCTACCACACACACACATACACACACACACACACACACACACACACACCATGGGGTATCAATAGCCGTGGCGGATGCGGGGGTTGAGAAACTGGGCCTGTGTATCGGGAAGGTCAGGTTCTGAACCCCTCGAACTGGTCCTAGTCACGACGCTTGTCGCGCTGGCTGAATACCCCGGGGGAAATCATAAAATATAACACATACACACAGTGAGTGAACAGAGAGCGGGCACCGGGCGGGAACTTTAGGGGGAAACAATTCAGTTGATGACTGATATGTGTTCATCTGGACTGTATATGTCAACATGTGAGTTTATAACAAGGATATATTTAACACGGTGCCCATTTCAACGGTAAAAGCAAAACAAGTATGGGAGGCATTGTTGACTGCGTAGTGGAAGGGGAAGTACCACACTGGCAACATCTTCAAAACATAGAATGGTGACCGACGTCGCAGAGGTTTGGATGAACTGTAATGGTGGCTATAAATGTTTTCCTCTGTATCATATATTTCTTATAGTGAACTGTGAAGTGTCAATGCGATAAGAATCACAATTGTGTGAGGTTACTATTTAGTGTAGCGGGTGATTGGCTGGATTACATAACACTTCCTTTTTTTTTCTTTGCCAGGTTGATTTGTTGAAAAGAGACTCAGAGAAAGATACAGAGAGAAAAGGCGAACGGAAGAGTTCTTCGGAGAGAGAACTTGGTACAACTAGAAATTTGAAGAATCACTCATCACATGCCTCAGACATACACTCAAACAGTAATGCTTCAATTGCTTCAACAATTCCACTCTCCATACGCTACTTAGATCGGATCATTTTATTATTATTTTATGTTTCTTATTTTATGTTTTCTTGTCTATAAGCGGATATATTTTTTTGGATGCCTCACGGCAATTCGGAATGGAGAGCGTTCGACCAGGAGGAGCGCAACCACACATTCAGCTCTCTCAGGCTAATGGTCCCAACACTAAGGGCGTATTCAAACCAATGTGTTTATCCCGGGTCCGACTCGTTTTAAACGAGATGGAACTTGTTTCCGAGTTGTCCCGGTTGATATGAATGCGCCAAGCGGGTCCGAATCATCCGAGACAAGCCGTGCTGGACGAGTTTGTCTGAACCCGGGATTGAACCCGCAGAAAAGGCGCCCGGACTCGGAGCAGCGCGGTCTGAACCGGCGCGTGCTGGACCCGTTTCGCACAGACGAACGGTAGGATACATTGCAACTTCATGGATACATTGGCAACCCCAGGGGATGTGCTACACACACACACACACACAGAAACGCTCTGCCAGAAGGCTGCTTTGGTTATGTCCTCCTCCCGCTTCGTGAGTGGCTAATATTCATCCAATCAGCGAACGACAGCATGGAACACGTGTAGTTGTTGACAAATTTATCTTGGGTGTTAAACACCAGTTTGAATACTACTGCGAACAATCAATCTGCGCCACCCGCAGGAAACAACCCGCGCTGCATCCAGCAACCAACCCGCGACAAATTCAAAATGCGGTTTGAATAGACCCTAATATTAGCACTAAAGTTTGACAGCAATAAGCTCAACGTAAGTGTAGCTGAATTTAAAACCAGTAGCTTGTACTGTGATTGTGAGTTAGTAGTATTTGTGGCCGGTGTTCTGTGTTTTTGGACATTGGACCAGATTAATCTGACCGGATCTATTTGACCAGATTTTGGCCCCGATACTATCAACCGAGTTAGTGGGCAAATGCCAACGTGCAACCGATATACTTTTTGAGCTGGGATGAAAACAAATGAAAATGTGAAATTTGATATTTAGCACATGAGATTTTAAAAGAAGATTGTAAAAGAAATTTTACATTGTGGTCACTGTGGGCACTGCATTTTCGAACTAGTGAAGTTATTGAAAAGTTAACATTTTAAAAAGTTTTTATCAACCTATTTTCAAGAAATATTTGGACTTGTTCAGTCCCAAGCCAATGTATAAAATCCTTCAGCGGTATTGGTGGAGCACTAGTATGGCAAAAAAAACCTCATATGAACCAATGTATTTCAGTCACCGAAATATCAGTAAAACATTGGTTGAACACCAGTGCAGACACACGCGCACACTTACATACATCCACTCACACAGACAGCTGTAAGACAATATTAACTTAATAAATACAACAATAGGCATGCATTATTATATCATCTGTTTGGCAAAAATACACACTGGCACAGACGCACACACAGATGAGTTGTCACACAAACACACAAATCCACACATGCACAACAAAAGAGCTAACAGTGGTGTGTGTGCGTCTTTGGCACATAGTTAAAAATAAAAATAAAGTGATCAAACCTGATCCTCAATATAATGTTCGTGAACGGTTCTAAGAAGTAGCTGTCTGGTTTGGGGTGCAGGGCTGGGTAGTTATGGTCTCTATGTAATTAAAATGACAGTAATTGCATTGCGACAATTAGTAGTCCTTTAGAAGTATTTCTTGAAACTTGTAAAGCAGAATTCTGCACAAACACCCTGAATTTATAAATTGAAAATGGCTGGAATGCATGAAATTGGTGCCTGGTAGCCACCATCACCCACAATGCACTGCGGTCCAACCGCCCCAACGTTCACTAAATTCTAGTGTGGTTAGCGGATGTATAATTAATACGATACATGGATGTACAGTGGGAATCATGCCATCATAGGGAGCTGGACTGTTCGGGACTATCCGCTTAAATTGTGTCTCCACGACGCCGGCACTATGGAACCGGTAGAAATTTTCGTGCCTGCTTGAGAGGTAGTCCTAGGCGTCCCATCCCAGTCACTCGCAGCCCGTGGGTTGTAGGGCCACTGATTGGTCAGCCACAGCTTCGAATTGATTGGACGATGCAAATGAGCGGCATGCTGATTGATCAGCGCGAAGCGCCTCACCAAGAATTAAAGTGCTGTTCAGCAGAGCTCCAGTCAAATAGCCTTGAGTTACTGGACGCTAGAGGCGAGGCAAAGGAATGTAATTAGCCTGGTGGGCCAGAACCAACGCATCATCCACGCATTGCACATCGCTAGACACTTGCATTGGGTCTGGCAAAATCAGGCTCGCCGTCGGTACGGAATCAATCAACCAATCAGCGAGGACATGGGGGGAGTTTGTACAGGCTATGCAAGAGTGGGCGGAGTTTGTACGGGCTATGCGAGACGTGGGAGGAGTTTGGTTGTCACGCATCCACGCCACTTGTCCCACCTACTGCGCTGTGACTGGATAACACAATTTAATTGACAAATTTTTTTTGTTACGTTTCCCGACGCTGGTTTTACCAGACCCAATGCAAGCGTCTAGCGCTGTGCAATGCGTGGATGATGCGTTGGTTCTGGCTTGCCAGGCAATGTAATGGGTTTCTTAACTTGTACATGTAAGGGATTAATTTTAAACTGTAGCCTTACCATTCCTGTGTGTGTGTGTGTGTGTGTGTGTGTGTGTATCAACTCTCAACGCTACAGTGATAAAGGTTTAGGGTTGTCTTGCCCTTACACCTAAAAACAAAAGTCAAATAATATAAACAATGACACTAATAATAAATACAATAAATACTCATTCATTAAATTATGTGCCGGCTGTGCATTTAGAAGCGTCTTCAGCTTCCTTTTTCTCTCTCTCTCTGTCCTGAGGTTGGTACAGTCTCTGTCTCCGGTCAATCTCCCGCGCCAAGAATCAAACTCCCTCGGCTGGAGACCCGCGATCCACAGTAGCCCTGTTGGGTAGCAGGCTGGTTCTATCTCTTCCTCCATGCGTCTCTGCATGGGCGTCACTTTTCATGATTATACGAATATACGGTCAGGCAAATCATGCTGTTGAAAAAATAAAAAATAGGAGTTTTTTTTTTTAATTCATTTTGGATTAAAAGTTCAAAGATTATATTCTGCCAGGAGAGGACAAATCTTTATTCATTTATTTTTAAAATATGTTTACTGATGTTATTTAATTTATAAGATACGCAATTGAACCCATCGTTAAGATCATTTTAAGAAAATATCTCTGAGAAAAGATTTAAATGTGTGATTGCTAAGTGCAAGTTATGGTATGTTTTTCTAAGAATATTTCAATTTGAATGCATCATGAAGAGCATAAAGAGGCCTCGCATGTGAGGATTGGCTTTGGATTGAATTATCTTATAAATCAATGAACGTAAGTATAATTAGCATTTAGATGCTAATTATCATGTTGATAGTGAGTTTTGCCTGGGAGAACTCAAAACCATGCTGATGATGTCCTAATAAAACATTGCCTTAATGGATCAGTGGAATGCAGAGGCAGACAACATAAACGTTGGCCTGACAACATCCGGGACACCTGGTGGAGGATGACCCGTGGTGCACATCCTGCAGCAAACCGAGATAGCCATTTGAACTTCTCATCCAAACAACAACAAAAACACCCACACGTTCTTGATAAAACCCATCTCAATGATACCGGAGGACAGTGCCAGGCACACACCAGCCAGTGGTCCATATCCTATTACCCTAGAAGCTTAGAACCATAGACTGAATATAAAGTAGACACAGCGTGCATTGATGTCATCCCATTGCTTTCATCAAACTTTTTTGTGCCCGCCGACTGCGCGCTGCCATTGTTGAAGGTAACCATATATCAGACACCCCAGACGCAACTTCTCCCGGTGGTACTGTCTGCTAGGGGCGCCAACGACAGAGTCAGAATGAATCGGTCCTATGGGAGCTGAAATAAAAAATATTAATGCCAAATCTGGCGTGTTTGTGAAATTATGACCCCCTCACTCAATTATCCCGATAATTATCCCGGCAATATACATTAAAAAATCAATTAGGAAAGATCTTTAAGGTTAGGTTAAAACAGGCCGCTAAGATTGGAATATTTGTATTGGAATTCCCATAGGGCTCGGTTTTAGGAGACTAGGCTCCCCCCATACCAACCCGGAAGTAGGCACGGACATCAAAACGAACGCGGTGTCCATTTTTATATACAGTCTATGACCCAGACATACCACAAGAGCCAGCAGACACACCCTGCTTCTCTTCATGGGGGCTGGAGGTGCTAGCTCTGACGTGTACCTTCATGTCGAGTATACGGTGGAATGCGGAATGCATCACGTCTCCGGCTGGAGGTGGCGGCTGAAAGTGACCATGTCGACCACGATGTTTCTGAGACAAACGGAAGAGTCCGGAAGGACACAGGTTTTCAGGATACAGAGTTCGTAGGCGCTTCGGGTCTTGGAGCTGCGCCATACCCTGGTGAGCCTGCCGAATGGCTCGGTGAAGTAGCATTGGGCCTTTATATGAGCTAACGCATATAACGCGATTTCAGCGAAGTGTGTTGGCTGCATTCTGAATATTGAAGCCGGACACTGCCTGTGCAGAGCTCAGAAGGTTCCAGCACGTGTCACACAGCAGTCTCTAGATCCTCTTGTATGGAGAGTGGGTGTCCGTGCGTCTGCTGTGCAGTGGAAAGATACGAGGATAGGTCCGAGTCTCCACCTGCCTCGGCCAGCTGTGCAGCCGTTCGTGCCTGCAAGACGCACATATGCGCAAGCGCGCACACATCACACATGCACAGCGATTTTTTTTCAAAGAGTGAAGATTGGGAACTGAAAACGAAATCTAGTTCTAACACAACCAGTTTGTTTCCTGCTTTCTAATGGGTTGGTGGCTGTGTTAAAATCCCAGGCATTATTACCACACGTCAAGAATCATATTGCTTGAACCGTGATCGCGCCACTCCACACTAAAACCCTGAGTGGTTTGTTCGCAGCATTCAAAACCTCATCCCTTTTTCCGACACCTATTGGTCGGATTTTGAACTGGCGTGCGTTTTGTGTGTTTTGTGTGCTCGGACGTCAGTCCAGTACCAGAGTTGGCATAGGCAACAATAAGGCACCGGAAGAACGGCGGGACAAAATGACTCCCACCATTGTTTTGCATGTAAACCCGTCTATTGCAACAACGTGAAATCAATCAGATTGCGATTCACCTCCGCAACATATAAATGATGGTGATATTTTTCATGGACAGTATGGTGATAGAAAAGCTTGGCTGTGGTGTAAGCCTTGCTTGTAGGCGTACCAGGAAGTTGGTCTTGTTGAGCCCTGCTCCGGCCTCCACCAGGAGGTGGCACACTGCGTGTCGTTTCTCCATCGCTGCTTTGTGCAGGGCTGTGTCTCCGCTAAACAGACACAAACAGCAGGAAAACTAAATATTGAAAACAAACAAAAAAACAAACAAACAAAACAAAACTTAAAAACCTGAATTGCACTCATCTAACATACTAGAAATGTTAAACCAACCAAAGTTTTAAACATTTTATCCATTGCTATAACAGCACCAGGGTTCTGAGGGTTACAAAGTGTGTACCTCACGGTCATAATAGCATTGCCGAAATGCTGTGTATGAAAATGGCGTCATAACAACAAGTCCCTAAATATAACTACATAAAGCTATAGATAGAAAGATATAGTCAAGATGATTGTAAACCTACGTATGTCTCTCTGCCAGATCCAGAAGTGCTTTGGAACCTGCAGTGACAAAGAAATGTAAGTTAAATTCGAGAATGATTTGGCCGCCCAAAGGGTTGCCAGGCTGCATTGGACTTGCACACAATTTCCACCATAATGTCCATAATCTCCATCGCATGCATTGGGTCTGGTAAAACCAGGGTCGGAAAACGTAAAAAAAACGTGTCAATCAAACCGTGTTATCCAGTCACAGTGCAGTAGGCGGAACAAGCGGCGTGGAGGCGTGACAACCAAACTCTACCAACGTCTCCTGTAGCCCATACAAACTCTGCCCACGTCTTTGTTTTGATTCTGTACCGACGGCAAACCTGAATTTCCCAGACCCAAGGCAAGTGTGTTTAATATAGCCAGGCTATATTAATGTAATGGGGGTGGGAATCGCTGGATGACCATTGAGATATCAAAGTCATTCAAAGATTGACTGTCTCTGAAACCCAGCAAAAAGAGCCAAATTGGCCAATTTGTGGGTTGATTTTACCTAGCACCAATCCATCAAAGCAGACTTTTGTTGGGCCAATCTGGAAGTGCCCATGGAGTTTTATGGTTTTGCTTTTATTATTATATTATTGGCACTATTGTTAACAATGTATTTATTTGCAATTGTTAACAATTACACGATCTGAAGTAACCAAGATTAGTGAGATCAATGGTGGACCAGTGGAAACGGTAACATCAAATATCTGGGGCTCGAAGCTGTCATCGGCACAACATGCCCAAAATAAATGCAAAAACTTGCAGCAGAGGATGTTTTACTGACAAAAAAATAGATTGGGTGCAGTACCTCCATATGACCGCCAGAGGGTGGCATACACCGTCTCTGGGACCTAGGAAGGGAGAGCATGGTGACACCGTATACTGTCACCTAGCGGTCACTGCCGGCGATGCACCCACATTTTCTCAGGAATTTGGTCAGAAATCTGCATATTTAGTGAGAACAACCCATGTTCAGGGGGTTATAACTGAAGAATGGAAACAGGTAGAAACTATTTCTGATGATGAAGGAGAGTCTGAAGTTACCTATCTAGTTATCTGTTTTGTTGACAAGCAGATAGAACTACATTTTAGAACTACACTTGAAAACACTCAGATGTTGAAAAAATCCTGGCAGTGGGATGTGCTGAATTTGAAAAGGGCTGGCACTGGATGAGTTAATCTACTTTTATTGTTGCTTTTAACTTCTGGTATTTTATGACATCGGTACATGTGCATTTTAGGATGTGTGTCACAGGTTATTGAACGAATGGTAAATGACCCAGAGAGGAGACAAAAGGGATGGTTTAAAAACCCTTCATTTGCATGTGAAAACAATATTATTTTAATTAATAATGAAGACCCTTTAGAGGTCAGAGTGGAATACATAAACAAAGTCTATCTAAGAATTGTCCATGGCTTCGTCATCAGACACGTTACTCATCTCAATGTTCGAGTCCACCGGGGCGGAATCAGGTTCCGGGGGAGACTCCAGGGGGTCGTGCTGTAGGTAGAGGAGACAGCACCCAGATGAGTTCAATCGCCAGGAATTGTACAGTTATCCAAGTGAATTTCGTCAAAGTATTGAACCGTGGTGTGACGTGCTTAGTCAGGTAGACTAACCTGAGACAAGGCTTTGGGGCTGCGTCCTTCCAGGGTCGGACGCTGTCTTAAATGAAGGCGGACTGTTGATTGGTGATGCGGGGCAGCTGGAGGCGCTGGAGGCTCCGTGGACGATCCGTGCTGCAGTGACGGTGATTGCCGGCCTGCGGACGATTTTCGTCCAGCTGTCCCCGCTGACTTGTAACAATATGCTGTTGTTTTGTACTGTATTGTGTAAAAACGTGCAACGAAAGACCACATGAATTTCCCCTGACGGGATATTCCAATCCAACTTGACGTGACGTACCGTGCGAGAGGATGAAGCTAACAACAGCAGTGTGTCCATTCTTGGAAGCTAGATGGAGGGCGGAAGACCCAGTCTGATCCCGTGCCAGGAGGCTCACACCACCATATACACATTGGGACAACTGGGAGATTGGAGGGAGAGAGAGAGTGGAGAGAGAGAGGCATAGGAAAGTGAAAAGGGAAGAGTGAGACAGAGGGGCATAGAGAGAGAGAGAGAGAGAGAGAGAGAGAGAGAGAGAGAGAGAGAGAGACAGACAGAGAGTGAGAGGGGGACAGATGGGCGCACAGGTCACAAAGAGAGATAAAGAGAGACAGACAGAGAGAGACACACAGACACATAGAGAGAACACGACAGAGAGAGAGAGAGAGAGAGAGAGAGAGAGGCTAGGTGAGTGCATGAAACACTGCTAATTATTTGGAATCATACAACATTAGCCTGGCGAGCCAGAACCGACGCATCATCCACACATCGCACATCGCTAGAAGCTTGCATTGGGACTCGTAAAACCCGGGTCGAAAACGTAAAAAAAAACAAAAAACGTGTCAATCAAATCCTGTTATCCAGTCACAGCGCAGTAGGTGGGACAAGCGGCGCGGAGGTGTGACAACCAAACTCCGCTCACGTCTCGCGTAGCGCGTACAAACTCCCTCCACGTCCGCGCTACGTCCGCGCTGATTGGTCAATTGATTCCGCACCGAAGGAGTGCCTGATTTTCCCAGACCCAATGGAAGCGTCTAGCGATGTGCGATGCGTGGACGATGCGTTGGTTCGGGTTTTGCGAGGCTGCACCAATGTGGGTCATCCTTTTCCTGAGGTGCCGATCCAGTCGTGTTAGCGTTGATTGCTTTTGCATATATATTGTTATCATACCAACAGACGAAAAGATCAACTTTTTCTGTCCATGAAGAAGATACAGCACGTGACATGTACCTGCGGCCAGAAGCTTGTCTACGGGCAGAGATGGCCAGTAACGAAGTACAAATACTTAAGTAT
>OMKY01215390.1:5955-17696 GCA_900302395.1 Bregmaceros cantori | reverse complement strand
TTTCAAAAAGTAATACTTTAATACAGATTCCTGACTCTTCTCTTTGTGTGGCTTACAGACACAAACACACAATGAGCTATTTTGTCTGTGGCACAGTATTCATTTTTACATGAAAATCCAGCAATATGTAAAAAAAAAAAATGAATCGTGACCTTGTGAATCAAAATCAAATCGATACCCAGCCCTACTTACGATGCCTCCACCTCTCATGACTAGTAGTCCAAGATGTGCTAATAAAGTACAGCTGTATGCAGAGTGAGTGCACGCAAGATATGTTTGAGCTCGGCTATGAATTCCTGGTGCTGGTTTCTTTCAACCCAAATAACTCGGTTTGTCATGTGATCATGGTTGAAGCCTGAAGGGGTCGTCTTGTGCGTGTGACTGTATCCGCAGAAAGCACAGTCTGGTCATTGTCATTGCCAACATCTGGGAGATCTCACAATTCCAGAGTAATGCAGCATTGGGACAATTCTACTGCCTTAAAAAATCTACTGCCTTAAACTTTACTACTTTTATTCTAATGTAGGACGCTATTATTGTAAAAAGCACTTTTTCTTCTTTTTTTTGTTAAATATAGGTCTATGTATCGGAATCATAAACATTTGCAGTTATTTCTGATACATTTGTTCAATTCACTTGGCGCTACCTTAGAACATACAATAGAAATAATATGCATGTGTTCAGCCATTTGCTGGATTAATAATAATAATAATAACTTGAATTTATATAGCTCTTTTCAAGAAACCCAAAGCGCTTAACATCATAAAAACGCTTAACATCATAAGTAAACGGGTGCCTCTTTAGTGCAGACTTGAAAGCGTCAACAGTCTGCTCGTGGCGAATCTAGCAGGGGAAAGAGTTCCAGAGTGCTGGGGCAGCCACACTGAAAGCACAGTCCCCGGATTACATTTACTTGGCCAATAGGATGTATGGCAAGTTAATTATTCTTCTGTCAGTAAATTCAATTGATTCTATAATGTGTGTGTGTCACAGACCAGTATTTGATATTTGGTGCAGAGGAGGGAATCTACTGTCTGAACCTCAATGAGCTTCATGAAACCTCCATGGAACAGGTATATCATCGCTGCTACTGCTGACAACCATGTTACCCTTATCACTAAATGTCTTTGTTACTATGGTGACATAACAATCTTGTTACCATAGCATTTTCTAAACTATGCTACTTTGCACAAACTATATCTAATGATAAATGTATTTTCCATAGCAATGCGGCTGTGTTTTAGGGCTGTCAATCTTCCTGCAAGATAGAATTTGAGACTTCAAGAGCGACATGCACAGAGAGCGGCATGTGTTATGCAAATTCCACATTTTTACCTTTGTTGGAATCTCAAAGCTCAGAGTGACTGATGTACTGTGTTGTTCCAGCTCTTTCCACGGAGGTGTACATGGCTCTACGTTATGAACAGCTGTCTCCTGTCCATCTCTGGTGAGATCAACTGTTAGGCCATAATGGCATTGCCTACACCCAGGGCCTCATTTGAGGGGTGGGGAAAGGGGGAGGGTGGCCACTAATTTGGAAATGAATTATCCTATTTATAATTTTCTGGATAGCCAATATGGTTTGCAGAATCTAACCACTATAAAATTCACGATCAAAGCTGTTTTTTTTTTTAATTCATCCACAAAAGATCAAGCAAATATCTTCAAAGCATGAGCAGAGACCGACACACCCACTATCCACAATATATTTAATTACTATTATCTCACGATGGTTGTTGTTCATAATTGTGTGTATGTGTGTGCAGGCAAGGCGTCCCAGCTGTACTCCCACAGTCTCCCCGGTCTTTTTGACCATGCGCGGCAAATGCAGAAGCTGCCAGTCGCCATCCCCACACACAGGCTGCCTGACAAGATGGTGCCCAGGTACCCATCATTTCAAAAATGTTCAAATAGACTCAGTCTCCTCAAAGGTCAATTATATGGAAATGATATCAGAATCAATTGGTCCCCATCGGGGAATGATTTTTATTCAGCAGTACTTTGTTGATACCCAATCAGAATAATGTATTGATCTAAATATATTAGATCTGATAGATCTAATATATTTAGATGTTATATTATTTATTTTATTCATTTTCAAATATTTACAATGCATGTTTTTGTTTGTGTTATTACAGAAAATTTGCAGTCACCAACAAGATTCCAGACACTAAAGGCTGTCAAAAATGCTGTGTTGGTGAGTGAGCAGCATTTTTATTTTTCACATTTGTATTATGAGCTGTTCGGTTTAAAATTAAATGATGTAGTGGTTTACTGAAGTCCTATGGCCACAAAGACTTAAAGCACTATGTATAATCATAATGTTGTACATGTATTTGTTTGTCAGTGAGGAACCCATACACTGGCCACAAGTACCTGTGTGGGGCCTTCCAGTCCAGCATTGTCCTCTTTGAATGGGTTGACTCCATGCAGAAGTTCATGTTGATCAAGGTGAGGACCCAACACTCTTCACGAGTTTAAAAAAACAAAAACGACTTCCAAATAGTTGAGGTGCTCAGGGGGCGTAGTTTGGCGTAGTGGTCAAAGACACTGCACCTAACGCGCCCCATTTGTGTTAATGGCGCCCCCCCCTCTCGTCATCTTGTCTGCGATGTCTACCCCCGATCTCTTCAAACCAGTTCCCGACTAATCCTAACTATAAAAGATCGAAAACTGCGCTGACACTGAAAAAAACATGTTTAAACAAAATAGTTGAGGTGCTGGATGCTGGCTTTGGATTTTTTAAAGTTATTTTTTCCGGCATCAGCGTCGTTTTTCCATCTTTTATTGGATAGGATTAGTCGGAAACTGGGTTGAAGAGATCGGGGGTAGACATTGCAGACAAGTCGATGAGCGTAGTCGAACTCGCGACACTGCAGACGCTGCGGTAGACACAGCACCACTAACATGAATGGGGTCGCTTTGGGTGCGGTGTCCATAACCACTCGGCCAACGCGGACCCCAACTTTTATGATTTTAACATGTATTTTGTTTTCCTCTAACCTACCAGCACATGGACTTCCCGTTGCCCTGTCCCTTGGAGGTGTTTGAGATGTTGGTGGTACCAGAGCACACGTACCCTCTCATCTGTGTGGCCGTCACCAAGGGCGCTGAACTCAACCAGGTGGTCCGCTTTGGAACGGTCGACCCCAACGCCACCTCGTCCTGGTTCACAGAGACCGGTGAGACGCTTTGCGCGTACGAGTCAATTGGTTAAGACTAGGAAAAGCCTTTTGTGCTTATAGTCAAACAAGTCTATCCTGACAGATCAGTCTTTACCATCACTGGAATACATTTTTTCATCATTTTGTTTTTATTTTTGGGCAAAATGCATTTTTCCCCTTGCAAGTAGGTTATTTTTTTGTAAACATCAGTGACTTGCTTCCAGACAATGAGGTAGTCATTCAATAATCTCCTCCGAATGTCATCTGCTACCCTGTTAATTGTTCTGACTGTGTCTAACGCACGTACTGCTCAATTGGGTTTGATGTGATGTATCAATGGTCCCAGCAACACTTCTAGACACCCTACACCCGAAAATTAACATTAGACTCATTGGCGTGTGCCTCTATTATAAAAAATAGATCTTTTATAAAAAGAAGTCTTTCAGCACTGGCAAAAAAACATTTTTAACACTTAAAATGTGCACTGATATTTAATGGTCCACTAAATATTCTCCAGGAATGATATCTGAATACACTATCTTAGAATGTAAAGCTGATCTCTACTTTCTAAGACAAATTGTGATTGTAATTTATTTTACATTCTAAAAATATTAAACTGTACATTGTGTCAGAAAAGCCAGTACAAACCTACAGCATTTCTCTAGTCCACTGTTTAGACAGCAACGGCTGTGTTTTAATTATTTTGAGGGGACAGTAAATTTACACCGTCATACAAACCGTGCACAGACTACTTTACATTGTTGCAAAGTCTTATTTCTGTGTTGTCTCTTTAAAAGTTATATTAAAATGTCTGCAGTAATGTGAGTGGTGTACTCACATTAGTTTTGGGGTTTTGCCCATATATATTATGTGTTTGTGTCCCTCTCTCTTCCAGACACTCCACAGTCCTGTGTAATCCACGTCACTCAGTTGGAGAGAGACACCATCCTAGTCTGCCTGGACCGTAAGACACACAATGACACGCACACTAGCATGATTTCCCCCCCTCGGGGGTGAGTAACGTATCTGGTCCAAATGGTCCAAGCACACATTGGATTTCATACCAGAGACTGAGAGTCTCTGGTATGTGTACCGACTCCGATCACTTGCCGATCTCAGTCGGACCTCCCATCCGCCGCATGTTGTCCACTAACCCATTATTTCCTCGTTTTTTTTTTCATGGAAATTTCATTTTAAATTTAACAGCAGGAACACATGTTTATAGTGGATGCAACAAGTATTTATGATATTGTCAAGTTAAATTACGCAGTTGTTAATTTAACTCTTGATTAAATGATGTGTCTATGGGGGTTTTGGTCTCTGGTTTTGAGAATTTGATGCAGGGTTTTTTTTTAATAGGGGGTGTCGTCAGCAGATTATAACATAGATTATTTGCAACTACAGACTTCACCTTCACAGTTTTCAGCATAGTTTATCAAGGGCTTATTTGGGGGAAAGGCCACTGTTACCAAAAACGAAAACTATATGGCTGTTTGTTTTTTTCATTCAGCCGTTCTGTGTGTGCCACCCTTATTAAAATTTGTTTGAGAAACCATAGTCGCATGAAGCACCTTTTCAATGCTCTATAATCTCTGACTTGATTAACTCATGACATGACACGCATGCGAGTCAAGTGTAGAATGACTGCTAACACATGTTCGTGTCCGTATCTGTTGATGCTTCTAGGATGCATAAAGATAGTGAATCTTCAGGGCAGGCTTAAATCCAGTCGGAAGTTGTCTGCAGAGCTCACCTTCAACTTCCAGATTGAAGCCATAGGTAAGCATCACACACTTGTTGCGTAGCATAGCATATAGAACTTTTCCCACACTTTCATGTTCATTAGATGGAAATATGCAGTAGGGCTGGTGCGCGCAATGTAAAGGCTTGGCGGTATACGTATGGTTAAGTGGTATACTTCCACTTCACGTTATTATATATTGGGGCAACTACAATGGACATAGTTAGGCTGCCATCAGCTGGCAGTTGATGGCATATTACAATAATTAACTACTATAATAAACGTTTAAACAGTCTAGAGCTGTGTGTAGTGTCATGGCCCTAATACAATAAAGACAACACACAACACGTAAGCTTGGGTGAAAACCCAAATGTTAGAATATAGCACGTAAGCGTAGGCTCTTCTATGCTAATACTTAGCAATGGAAATGTTAGCAATGAGTGTAGATAGTGAAACAGAAAAAAATGCAATATTATTATTTTCGATTTGAATTGAAAAATAAACCTATTAATCTATTGTCAGTAAAAGTAGGCAATTCATCGACTATCAAAATAACCGTTAGTTGCAATCCTAAAACAGACATTGTGATGCAAATATCGCTCTCTGCCTGCTCGTCTGACCACGTTGGTGCCAGCAAAATGTCTGGGGCCACCAAGCCGCGACGTCACGTGGAATTCTTCTTCCTTACTACTTCCACTTTCTCACCCGCAACGGCATGCGTCATGACAACGATGGCGCAACCCAGAAATGAATCGTAGTGAGTCTGAGTTTCTCTTATGACAGCCAACCGTATCTGACCCTTTCGGTGACTGTTAGCTAGCATGGCTGTTTTTTGTGGCTGATGGTGTATGCTTTACCATTGTTGAGACGTTGGCAAAATACATATTTGATAATTCTGTGAGTGAAGCAGAGAAGACTCTCCGGTTCCTTTGTCAACGAACAACAACAATACAGCTGTTAGGGCAGAGGATGTCCCTGCTCATGACGTGATTCTGTTTTTTTTTTTTTCATTGTGGGGACTTGGACCTTCACCAAGGCATGTCTTTGTCGACAGTGTGTTTACAGGACAGTGTGTTGGCCTTCTGGAGACACGGGATGCAGGGGCGCAGCTTCAAGACCAACGAGGTAATAACTTTTACCAACAGTTTCCATCTAGCAAGTTAGATTTTGTTTCGGAAACCTTTTCGCCGCTCTTTCTCTCTTTTCCGTAGCTCGACCAAATTTCAAGTCCCATGATTGGTTGGAAACTATCTCACTTTCCTTGATCGCCCATTAATGATGCAATCCTATTGGTTTACCATACAGTCCTTCAAAACAGTCCTGTGTTCTAATTGGATGTTCAATGTGATGTGATGCTGTGATTGGCTAAAAGCCTGAGTTCATGTTTCTATATATCGAAGGGTTTTTGAATAAACTTCCAGAACGTCTGGATGCACCTTCAACTTGTGTCGCGTCCTGACGTCTCTCCGCTTGCCTTGATTAGATTAGTTGATAGTTGGGCTATGTATACTGGGAAATACTAGCTCAACAACAATATTGATATTATTATTAATAGATGCCATCTTGACAATTCTGTTTACCAGTCCTTAGCTCAGTTGATGAGTATGCTACTGCTACAAGCAGAAGAATTTACTCATTCCAGCATCGCACAGGTTTCACGGGTATCTTGGTCTGGGGTAATCAATGTTGATTGACGAATCAGATTTCCAGCTTTAAATCGGTGCACCAATCAGTGCTCTACGTAACTTTGACAGCGGTGGATGTATGCAATGAATGGAGGACATGTTGGTTGAATCTGTGTCTAGAACGTTGGGCAATTTCAAGTTAAAATTTGATTTTAAAGGAGGATGTGGAGCAGGATGAAGAGCAGATGCATGCAATTCAAAGTTGTTGGAGTCTACGCATTTCACAAGGCTTGAGTTTTGATTAGATACCATAAACGTACACTCAAATGGTATTTTGATGGGACTTGGGCATGTTTTGGTTTGGTTTTTTTCCAGACATTCCGGAATTTTATTCGAGATGTTTTCAACCCTTATTGACCAGGAAATAAGAAAAATGAGACCTGGAATATTAACCTCTGTGGCTGTGTGTGGCTTTTCTCTGGCAGATCACACAGGAGATATCGGACAGTACACGCATCTTTAGATTGCTTGGGTCGGACAGGTGAGGCACACACTTAGACTTTTTCATGGCATATCGTAGTTAACGGTACAAATTCAGTTTATTCTCGTAGGCTGTGTATAAGCTTGATTTCCATTTTTAGATATTAAACACACACAAAATAATCATACAATTTTTTTTATTTTTTCAAATTGAAAGGTCAGTGTTCAGAACTTCACATAATTTTTTTGCTAGATTAATTATTTATTCCATAATTGAATAATCAAATAATTCTGGACTTATTTGGACTTAGTGCGAGCGCTGGGATCAGAGGCCTTTCTCAACCACATTCATGTGAGCTACTTTTTGTGGGCCTGTTTTCTAGTTCTTAACTAAACCTTGTCCTCTCACACACACAATATCCTACCCTCAGAGATGGCAAAAGTACAGAGATTTCTTACTTGAGTAAGAGTAAAATACATTTGTAAAAAAAAAAATCTTGAGTAAGACTACAAAGTACTGATCCAAATAGCTACTCAAGTAAAGTAAAAAGTACAGGCTCATAAATGTACTCAAAGGATTTTTGAAAGTAAAAAGTACATGCTCTAAAATGTACTCAAAAGTATTTTTGAAAGTATAAAGTATAATAATGTAAAATGCATTTTTTCAATGTTAGTTTGTCAATGTTATTGCTCGAATAAATTAACAACTAGCCTAATTTATCTTATATCTCGGGACTAAATGAAATCCACTTAACTGGGACTGTACTCGGTACATCAGCGCCTCCTACTGGGTATTATAGACGTTATCCTACCCCGTCAATGCAAAAAAAAAAGTAACGAGCCTGTTTTGGTAAAAGTAAGGAGTAGAAGTACAGATATTTTTGTTAAAAATGTACTCACTACAAGTAAAAAGTAATCACAGAAAAAAGTACTTCTAAAAGTACAGATACTTGAAAATTCTACTTAAGTACAGTACTTGACTATTTGTACTTCGTTACTTGCCATCTCTGCCTACCCTTGATGGGGAGTTCATGGACATTTGCCACATAGTGACACAGGGTGGTATTGCAGGGTTTCTAGATGTAGCCTCTGAAATTGTCAATTAAGCCATGTTTTCACACATACAGATTTATATGGTAAAGAAGCCAGCATGACATATTGATAGTGGGAGTCTGTAATCTTTATAATGCAGGGTTATACAACTGAAAATGCATCATTCATTACCAGTGGTACACGCCATCAACTAAAAAATATGGTAACTTTAACTTTGACTTTAACTTGTTTGGCTAATTTATAATGGCCTAAAGTGTGGGAAATTATGAGACTAAAAATGGTGTTGTAATCCAAATCGGTCTCTTGCTGAGGACTCATTGGGTCCTTGTGCATTTTTCCATTCAAGCACATTATGGGTGTGATCATGCTCATGGGTGCGTAGGATGAGTTTTTCATCATTTTCTTTAAGATTCCCCACATTGTTCATTCATTTTGCATCTTTTTCTCCAAGGACTTGTGGAGTAAGGGTTATATTAATATACATATAGCCACACACGTACATATGGCCCGTATAACGGTGATGTGTTGTTTGATGAAGATGGGAGCAGTTAGACGCAGAGGGAGAAGGCAGCCTCCCCCACTCCAGGTACCAGTTGTGTTTCCACAGCCCTGACTAACCTGCTCCAGACAGTAATACCTCAGTGTCTTGTGTCCAGTCAGCCTTTCAGCATCAAGTCTGTATTGTTCCTACCAAACTCTGTTTTATAAACAGTTTTATGTTTTCATTTTCTGCTTCCCTTCATCCTCAAACTAGAAGTGCCAATGTCCTCCGTAACCTGTGGCCCCACCTTAACTGAATTGACTTTTCCTCTGCCAAATTCCCACTCTCCCCCCTTTCGCCCCACTGGTTCCTCTCTGCCCCACCTGAAAAAGTATTCCCATATATTCCCCACTACCGCCCTCGGCCTCAGGAAATCACCCTCGGGCACCTTAAAACTACTTGTATGCTCACAAAAATGTTAATTGATGTCCTTTGGCAGTCGGTGCACTCACTGCAGTGAATTATTTGTTAGTGCAACATGGTGATTTAAAATGAGTCTCCTTCTGCTGGAATTTCAGTATCTCCGATGTACATTTGTTAAAATGCCTTTAATCGTTTTTTGTTTTGATTTTTACATAGCAAGAAACTATTTTGTTACTAGAATAGTTTCTAATAATTAGACCTAATACCCATTTTGAAGACTCAGAAAATGTTTCAAACAAAGCGCAATATCCCAAAATTAAGATTATAAACGGCTTATGAACTACTTTATCTAGAAAAGGCAGCTAATTTGCAGAGATAAGCTAGTGGTTCTATTGATTTTCCGCAGAGTATGGTACGTCCTCAAGTAGAAGAGTTCCCTCAAATGGCATTGTCCTCTTGGGATGCAACGAATATCATCTTTTAATTTCCAATTCCAAATGTTTGCCAATCATTATTTCATGTGCATTTAATCTGATGGTATTAATACTAGTTAGAAACGAGTTGGTCAAGGCAACGCTGAACTAGCCTGGCAAGCAAAACCAAACACATCGTCCACACATTGCTCGAACGTGCCACGTTGAGGCTGGGCTCCCTGTTACTTGAGATGCTTCCTACTCCGTCACATGTCGCGCATACTGCGCTGTGATTGGATAACTTTTCTAAATTATAAAAAAAAAAAAATGCTCCCCCACCCACCTCTTTTCGATCCCATTGACCCAAACGCACGCTCGAGCGATGCATGGACGTTAGCTTCAGCCAGGATAATGCTGAACCACACAGGACACAATGAGTGCTGATGTCGTCATTACCAATGATGATGCCACATGTTGGCATTTTCAGTTTTCAATATTCATTTTGGCAGATCCCTAAAATTCCATGCAGTTGGGGAAAAAAATGTGTGAGGAATAATCAGACTTGATGGCCAAACGTTGGAGATGGACTTGTTTAATCCGCAGGGACGCTGGGAGTGCAGGAATGTGTTCAGGAGATTTCCTGGTGCAGCTTTTTCTTCTGTCCACATACATTTTTATTTTTGTCGTCTTGTTTCAAGGGCAGCACACTTTGAAGTCTCACCTTTTTCATATCTACTGGTCGTATTTGAATATTTCCATATTTAAACATTATTCAATCGAGTGAATACTTAAGCAATTAAACAAGACGATTAACACAGCACTTGTGAGAGTGAGCCGATCAGCAGATGTCAAGTGCA
The DNA here is from genome assembly GCA_900302395.1 of Bregmaceros cantori. NCBI lineage: Eukaryota > Metazoa > Chordata > Actinopteri > Gadiformes > Bregmacerotidae > Bregmaceros > Bregmaceros cantori. The sequence goes on along the minus strand of OMKY01215390.1, from coordinate 7,459 downwards.
CCCAAAAAATATGCAGGTGTAAGGACTCCCCAATATGCAAATATCAGGGCTGCAACTAACGATTATTTTGATAATCGATTAATCAGCCATTTTTACTGGAATGAATCGGTTCATTTTTCCTTTGTTTGCAATGTTAATATTACAAACGTTTTGCTGTTTCGCTATCTCCATTTTATAGTAATGGCATGAAAGAGCCTACTGTTAAAGGCTAATTTATAACATAGTGGGCTTTCACGCAAATGTACGTGTTGTCTTTATTGTATTGCAGGCTTGACACTGGCACTGGGGACAACATATATTCAACACGTTTGATCGGAGAATAGGCCAAACCATGAAACGATTAATTGCTGTCGATTAATCGATTATCAAATTAGTTGGCGATTATTTCAATAATCGATTATCATCGATTAATCGGTTGCAGCTCTTGATTCAAAGCGAGTGCTTGCGTGCTCATGACCATCTCTCCGTCAAAGTGTGTCAAGACCTGTTCTTTAAAGTGTGCTTCACCAAGAAAAGAGACGACTTTTATTCTACAACACAATTTCTCCTGCTCTTTGGTGGCGGATTGGACCAAGCCAAACTTGTTAGAATTTTTTTTTTTCTAAGTGGGTATTTGTTTCTGTACGTTTAGGGTGGTGGTGTTGGAGAGCCGGCCCACGGACAACCCCACAGCCAACAGCAACCTGTACATCCTCGCCGGTCATGAGAATAGCTACTGAGTGGTGGGACACGGCCCCCAACCTCCCCTTCATCCTTTCCTCATGCACGCGTTGTGGTGTGCTCTGGGAATGTCACCCGTTGGCAGGAAAGTTGAGATGAGAATGCTTCCCCGCGCCCCAAAAAACCTCCAGCAAGGCATTTTTGCTCGACTCCCAATCCCGCTTTCCTCCCGCTGCCATGCTCTACATATGGGAAAACCGAAGGCTAGTCTTGATTTCCGAGGCTAACTAACGCTAACACCGCCTCCCCCTCATCACGGCTAGCGCTGCGGTGGCTAGCTGAGGCTTGGCTAGGCTGCGGCTTGCTATGGCTAGCACTGCACTTACTGACGAACTAAACTATACCACCACCACACTTGTGAAGTGTATCGGTCGCTAGACGGATTGCGCATAGTTGCGGCACCCGCGCACGGTTCTGCAGTTTCTGTGGTGCGCTTTTGCCAGTCCCGATCGCCGCTGCGCTCGTCAGCGTGCCACTACAGTTGCCATCACAGCGTCGGCTCCTGTCGCTGCTCCCCCGTTACAGCTGCTCCTGCTCGCGCTCCAGACGTCTCCTGCTCCCCGCCCCTCTCCTTCCCAGGGGAGCCACATCCACGATATAAGACTTGTGCCGCACCCCCATAGCTGCCGCTCTGCTCCCTGTATTTAATGGATGTACATAGAATCCCAGTATTTTTGGACAAACACTAAGGAACTCTGTAGAAAATTGTTCATCGTGTGTGCGTGTGATGTGTTTATGTGTGCGTGTTCAAAATATGGAACGGATGTGACTGCTGGTGCCCCCC
>OMKY01215384.1:0-10247 GCA_900302395.1 Bregmaceros cantori | reverse complement strand
CCAATAAATTGATGTTCCTGAACCGGTTAGAACAAAAAAATATTGTTCCTGGAATGGTTAATTTCGTTCCTGTCAGCTGTTTAATGCTATGTAATATATGTTGCGGTGAACCCACAGCGACTCGCTACAGAGGCCGGCTGGTAGCGCTCTACAGTCGAGGTCTCGTTGCGGGTTGGGGCGAACCCATAACAACACGCTGCAGAGAGTCCCGCAACGATTCCTACTTCACTGCTGCATCGTAGATTTTATGAATACTCTTGTTTTATTTCTGAAGTTATCCCAAAGTGCACTCCTTTGAGGAACGAAATAAAACCTGTATTAACCGGTTACCATTATTTTTAAATAAGTGTTCCTGTTCCGGAACATAAAAAATAATAAAGTTTCCGGTTTCGTTTCCGTTCCTTGGAAAATACTAAAAGTTCCTGGTTTTCGTTCCTTGAACCGGTTCAAAGCCCTTCTAGAAATATATCTTGAGCTTCTGAATAAAAACCTCAAGTCCCTGGCAGGCTGTGTTTAACCCCTAGGGACTAGGAATGAATGAATTTGAATTGTATGGAATTCAGTCGGTGCTTGTAATATGCGGGTGGTGCAACCCTGGCTTAGAGATTTTCACCAAATTCCTTGCATAGAAGAAGGACTGAGACTGTGCATAAACAGTTAATGTGAATTGGAACAGTTATGTAACATGGTACCCTGAAGATCATGTTCCGTAACTAAAATGATATATATTTGAACCAAAAACATTTCGTAGATGGTGATGCAGTGTTAGATTGAACAAAATAAAAGGCTACACCAAAACCAATAGAACGATTAACTTTGGACGTTTATAAACCACCAAACAAGGGCTGTACGATTTGAACTAAAAATGAAAATTATTTTTGTCCTCTTTAATTTTGATTTCGATAAAAATAAAATCATTTTTATTAAAAAATAAATAAATACAATTTTTAAAATCATTCAAAATTATTCACACCAATCCTTTTCACTTATATAACTTGATATAGACATAGTTCTGCTTTAATAAAATGTGTCACTGAGGTTAAATGGAAATCTTTTCAATTATTTATTTTTTCATACTATTGCGCACAATAATTCAATTTGGATTGGAAGAAGTGGTTTCCAGCTTTCCACATAACCTGAGTTCTTGTTATTTATTCTGCCGTGTGTGTGCACTGGAGCCATAAACTGTACTCCTGTTTAAAGAGCTGTTAAAGGTTATTAAGTTAATTGTTGGGTGTCGGCGTTGGTCCTCAGGCAATGTTTATCAAGCAGAGATTGGCACGGCTTGAAATGGGGCAGCCAGCCGTTTGAATGAACAAAGCAGCACGTGTTCCCCACCATCGCCACATCCTCTGATCAGTTTCAAAATAAAAGTTGATCTCTTGACATTAACAAGACATAATCTAATACCTCCATCTTATCGTAACCTCATCTTAACAATGAAATATGAGACAATCTTAATTGGGGCTTTGCAAGTTATCCATTTGATTTCAGATTTTTTATTATTTATTAAGATTTCTAAAATACCGTATTTTCCAGACCAATGAGTGCCCCTCTCTAAAAGTCACACACCTGTCATTTTTAAGAAAACATGGAAATATAAGCCGCACCAGCCTAAAAGCTGCGGCCATTTACTGAAATTAATATTTAGTTCTACTGAACATACCCGAACTGATCGGTCTCCAAACGTTGCTTGTCATAATAACGACAAAACAAAACGGAACTGTTATTGATTGCTTTACTTCTGTACTACGTGTATTGCAACTACATTTTAAATCTGTATTCTAGTCCTATATTACAGTTACATCAGTCTGCAGTAGTAGATTATGGGATTATTATCACGTCTTTATGGAAAACGAACTCAAATCGAGGACTTTGTTGTGTCTATGGAATGTGTATGCAGCTCATGTGTTATATTTTCGACTGCATAATACTATTATTATTATTATTATTATTTTCTGAAGATGCTACTACCATATATTTTCTCTACTATGCTGTTATTTTCATTGTACTATATACACACATTTTTTTGCCATGTTATATTTACTGGACCAAATGTCTAGAGTCAATTTCCAGCAGAGGTGAAAGAGTACTGAAAAATTGTAAATGAGTAAAAGTATCTTTACTTTGCTTAAATTGTACTCGGAGTAAAAGTAAAATTACCCATCTCAAAATGTACTCAAGTAAAAGTACAAAATTACTTAATTTAAGTAATAATAATTAAGAGTAAAATGAGTAAAGAATTAGAATTAAAATGTTTCACCATCCACCAATATATTTTGTAATCAGTAACGTGAGGGGACGCAAATGTAATGAGTAGTAAGGTAAAAATGTACTTGAGTAAAAGTAAAAATTACACATTTCAAAAACTACTCAGAAAATTACAAATTACACATTAAAAGTTTTAAATACTGTAATGTGAGTAAATGTAATTCATTACTTTCCACCACTGATTTCCAGTTGTGCTTTATCCCTGACCTGGCAATAAACAATGGCTGTGCTCGAAATCGCTCCCTATCCCCCATATAGTGCACTATATGGGGCGCACGCCATTTTGTAGGGGTGTCCGAATTCTCCATGTACCCTAGATAGTGCACTGAAAGTATCCCACAATGCACCGCGAAATGTAGTGAGCATCGCATGTACCCTAGACGGAGCAATATAACCCACAATGCATTGCGAGACGTTTTAAAAATGACCTAAACTTAAAAAACATGGCACGGTGGAAGTAAATAGCGACCGACCACGGCTAATATTTATAAATGTAAGTACTTTTGACTTTTTGTGATGATTGTTGAATTTTATAATTATATTTTATAATAACTTTGACGGCGCCAACTCTAGTGTCCGAAATCTCGGCCGTTGCTGTTGAGTGCACTATAAGTGAGTGCACTATATAGGGGGTAGGGAGTAGGGGATAGGGAGCGATTTCAGACACAGCCAATGATTTCCGTGGTGTTTTCAGCTGGAGGAGGTGATGGAGACGGAGACGTACAAGAACGCCAAACTCATCTTGGAGCGCTTTGACTCAGACGCCAAGAAGAAAGCTGTGAGCCAGACTACCACCCAAAGCAACCTAATGTATATGTAAAGAGGGGACATGGGAAGGCAAAATCCCTAGGGGCAGTTAATCCCTGGGGAAAAATGGCAGCAGGGGTGAACACCGCTCGAAATGCATAGAGATGTATTGGTGATATGGACTTAAATTCCACATACAATGCTGAGAAATACATTCATCAATCTACGGGAACAGTCACTGTCGTTTTACCAAATCATCCATTTTTCTTTAGTGACGTTTTGAAATTAAACCTTAATTTTTAGAGTAGGAAATTGGGAAAACGGACTAACTAATGCTTGCATCGGTGAAATGAGGTTGTGTTGGTCGCCTGGTAATTTTAAAAATTAATTGCCGAACACTGGATTCTTTTTAGATTTTTTTTTTTCTGAATACTCTCTCCATTACATCATTATGTCTTGCAACTGTCACCCCATTCAATATAATTGAATGGGGTGACAGCAGATATGGCACTGTGTTCACCCCAGTGGCTCAACTGCAACACCTAAAGGCTGACCCCATAATACAGCCAGATATCCCCTCTTTACATATGTACTGCAAATAGGGCTGCAACGATTAATCGACTAATCGTTGACTAATCGATTATAAAAATTAATCGGCAACTAATTTAATAATCGATAATCGCCAAGGACTTGAATCATTGTTATTGTCAGCAGTTTTGTGGTGAAACTGCCCTCTACTGGTCCATGTAAATTAGGTATTGTTTCTGAAAATATGAAATATTAAATTAATATAAAAACATATATAATTGTTTAACATTAATATGATGTGTATTTGCTGCTTATGAAGGAGCTAATTTGACAATATTTTAAGTTGACAAGATGGATTTCTGGTAATTGTTGCTTGCTGAGAATATATATATATATATATTTTTTTTTTTTTCTGAAGGAAAAATATCAAACCGATTAATCGACTAATCGTTTTAATAAGCAGCAACTAATCGACTATTAAAATAATGGTTTGTTGCAGCCCTACTCTTTGATAACGTCTGCAAATCCAACATGATATCGTACATGTCCACTGAACCCACATGTCTGCTAGACCAACGTAACACGTTACTTTCTACATGACCAACATGATGTCTTCAGTGTGCTGAGCTTGGTTGATGGTATCGGCCCCAGATTAATATGTTGCATGTTGGCTTATCTACAAGGATCGTATGACTACCATTATATTGATCTGATCGTCATATTTACAAAGCAAATTAGTGGCAATACAAAGCGAAACGGCTGTAATGCCATCACAAGCAAGTGCATTATTTATCAACCCTTAGGTGGCGAAGACTCGTTGGGTCCTCGTCCCGTTTTTCCATTTCATTTGAGAAGCTTCCGGTCTCTATTCTTTTTTTCCGGCGTCAGCGCCGTTTTTCCATCTTTATTGGATAGGATTAGTCAGAAACTGGGTTGAAGAGATTGGGGGCAGACATTTGCAGACAACAAGTCGACGAGCGTAGTCGAACTCGCGACACTGCGGACACTGCCGTAGACACAGCGCCACTAACATGATTGGGGTCGCGTGGGGCTGCGGTGTCCATAACCACTCGGCCAACGCGGACCCCTCTATTCATTTTTTTTAAATGTTGTGTTCCTCTAGGAGCTGGAGGCGACTCCTGCACGCCCACAAACGCCCCAGCGTCCTGGACAAGGTATTGCTCCTTGCTTAGTGAGTCTGCAGTCGCTCACTGAGTGTGTCATAAGGGGACCTCAAAGTCCTGCTACCACACCATATAAGCTAGCATTAACAAGAAGGAACTTACTCAATCTTCCACTTCACCCGGGGTCGGGTCAGGATCCGGTGGGATCCCGAGGTATTTTCAGGCCAGCTGGGAGAAAGTCTCTCCAGCGTGTCTTGGGTCCTTCCCGAGGCCGCCAGAACACCTACCCGGGGAGGATCTCCAAGCCACCACAGCTGGTTCCTCTCCACGCAAAGGAGCATCGGCTCTACGCTGAACTCCTCACAGATAACTCGGCTTCTCACATTATCTCTTAACGAAAGCCCAGCCACACTGTGTAGAAAACTAATTTCGGCCGCCTGCAACCCACGATCTCATAAGTTCACTACCCAAAGTTCATGACCATAGATGATGCTGGGGCTGAAGCTCAACCAGTCACTGGAGAGCTTCGCCTTTCGGCTTGGCTCCGATCCGTGCAGGGTCTGCATTGTTGCGGACGCCGCACCAATCCGTTTGCTGATCAAAGTTGAGTCGGTGCCAAGAAAGTTCCAAAAAACGTTGAGATTGATTTAGTTGACTTGGTTGACTAATAGAATGTAATGTTCAAATGATGTTAAGTTCCTCCGTAGCACATTAAAAACCAAATCATCCAAGACTCTTTCCGCCCTCTCCTCAGAGCTCCGGCATCGCAACGTGGCCATGAGAACTCCTGGTCCGATGATGACGCCGCCTCCTAGTGGAGCTCGACTAGCGATGGCGCCAGGTGCTACCCCTGTGGGTAAGAGTTGGGTATTTGTTTTCTGTTAGTGTTTGTTGGTCATGCGAAGGGTGAGAAATCATCCCCTTACAGCTCACATAGGCCGCCTCTCCACTGCAAATTCTAAATTACTGTGGGAAAAAAAGCAGAGGCAGATGACCCAAACGATGGTGTGTCAACATTGATAAATGGTTAGTACTAGACCCGCAAACCCAAAACCTCTTGTTCATTCCTAAATGAATTGTGTCTGTTGAGTGTTCTGCACTGCATTGGGGTTTTGAAGTATGTCTGGCGGTACTCAGATTTAAAATTACATAACCTGTGGAGCAGTAGGGGCTTATGGAATTCATTAGTTCACTGTTTAATGAGATTTACTTTTTAAAGCCTGCTTAAACGAGAAGCTGCTACTCTAGGGTGAATACACTCCACATACCGTGGAGTATATATTGCCTAGTATTGACATTTCTTTCAAGCGATTTCAGCATTTTACATACATCAAATTCTGGTACAAAATATTGCATTCATCTAAGAAGATACTTTTTGGCAACAACACCAAGACTTTCCTAAAAAGTCTAAAAAGTCAAAAAGTTTTATGCTGTTAGGTTAAGATACAATCTGTATGCAAATTCCGTGAAAATTGTTAGGACCCAAAGGGTTAAACTGTCTGTATGCCCCTGAAAAGTCATGGAAGTTGCCTTGCAAATATTGTCGCAAAGCAGCCAAAAAGTCACAAATTGCGAAAGAAAAAATCTATTATGGAAGCTGCGCGACGCGTTGCTGCAGGAGAATCGCTGTGCAAAATGTCCAATTTATTTTCAAGGGAATGATATTTTAAGCTGCAAAGAAAACTGTACTGAGCGTCTTCCACTTCCCTCTCAGCACCGGGTGGTCCTCCAGAAAGATACGGCCAGGGCTCACCGCTCCACCACCACGGACCAGTGCAGAGGACTCCCTGCTCCCCCATCCCTGGTGCAGGTACGCTCCGTGCCCAATAGTCTTCTTGAACCAATAGCTTCAATGGCCAATGTAAATAGAAGGGGGGAGAGAGGGCAGCCCTGCTTGGTTCCATGGAAAATGAGCTGATTCAACCCAGTTAGCAATCACCTAATCGGTGTCATTAGAATAAGGCAATTGCCAACATCATGATGATAAACATAATTGTTGACTAATGACATTTAGGGACACAGACATGCTGCAAATTATTTTTCATCTTGGTTCCAAAATCGGAAACAGACTTTCCTACTTTTCCATCGTAGTAACTATACTTCTACTTATATTTTTTCAGTACACCACCACTGTTGGTAAGTAATTCTAACAATGTGCGTTGTTTTAAAGGTATGCATCCTCCCGGCCCACCCCTGGCCCGGCCGGTGTTGCCCAGGGATCGAGGCGCTGTGGACCGAGTGATTGAGTACCTGGTGGGCGACGGCCCACAGAACAGGTAGGCAGAATTTCAGTAGAACCATTCAGACTCTAGGCCTGGACTCAACTCAAGTACTCATTTGCAACATGCAAAACAATTGAAAACGTTGTTATGACAGATAAAGTTGGAGGATTTATTTATAACCATCCTAAACGGGAAATTTCACCAACCATATTCAACCATGACCCACCGGGAGCAATTTGGGATTCAGAGCCTTGTCTGAGAATACTTTCTCATGGAGACGAAGCTGCCTTTTGGTCTTCAACCTCCTAGTCGTTGGAACGTCAGGTGACGCCCATGCCTGTAGTAGTGTTACATTCACATTTTCAGTGCAATAGCGGATGTTGTTTATATCCCTCTTCAATGTTAGTAAATAAGGTGATGCAGAACTTTGACTCAAAGTGTTACGGAACAGTCAGTGTCTGTCCTTTATTTTCTGTTTTTCTTTTAGGTATGCCCTGATCTGCCAGCAGTGTTTCTCTCACAACGGCATGGCCCTGAAAGAGGAGTTTGAATTTCTAGGTAACTACATATCAAAGATCGGTAGAATGAACGATTGGTTATATGTTAGATACCCCTGATCATTTTTAGTCTTTCAAGTCCCAATACTGCAAAATCTGATAGTCCCCAAACTATCCAGGGAGATATGCTGTCCCAAAGAACTTGAAAAGAAGCTCTTTCTCAAATAGTAAGTGCACTGTATAGATGAGTTTGGGGGGTACTTCGGGTGCCTGAACGTCACGTCCGGTGTCATTTACTTGCCATGTATATTTTTCAACATGTCTATTCGGTGGGAACACACACCTACAGGGTTAAGAATTGTGGTTGTAACTTGTAGTGTGATATTCCTCACCCAAATGTTATCCTGCGGATCTGTGACCCACAAACGCATGATTTAATAATCAGTTCAACCCGTTCCATTGTCTCATTCCTTTTGGAACTAATGGTAGAAGCAGCCAGCCTATTGGTCCAGAGGAACATGTGACCACTCAGTGAGTAACTTTAAGTAGGATGTTGACTGTGTTTCATCAATATTTAAACAAAAAGGTTAACGAAGCAAGGAGAGTGATGTGTAACTGGTCACAGACCGACATCTAGTGGTCGGATTTTGAACTGATGCGCGTTTTTGTGTGTTTTTTGTGAGCCACCGCGGTCCACTGCGACGAGATTAAATGGAACTCATACAGACACCAGAAGTGCGTTGCAGAGTGACCGGACAAAATTCCAGCCCCCTCTATTTTGCCGTGTTTCCATCTTTATTGGATAGGATTAGTGGGAAACTGGGTTGAAGAGATCGGGGGTAGACATTGCAGACAAGTCGACGAGCGTAGTCGAACTCGCGACACTGCGAAGATGAATGGGGTCGCGTTAAGTGCGGTGTCCATAACCACTCGGCCAACGCAGACCCCCCTGTCTTTCACGTCTTTGTTGGCGATGTGTTTTCTATACGAGATGGCGAAGAGCCTGCTGAAGCATGTCATCTCTGTGGCCTGAATTCTTCTCTCTGGTTTCCCCGTTAGGGTCCATGTCTCACAAGCAGAATCACAGAAACTATTTGTCACCAGTTGCCCTCCTCTCCACCTCTTCCAGCGTTCCGCTGTGCCTACTGTTACTTCATGAACCCTGCCCGTAAGACACGCCCCCAGGCGCCCAGACTGCCAGAGTTCAGCTTCGAGAGGAGACTGAGGTCGGAGTCGGCCTCCCCGCAGCGCCCGTCGGCGGCCGCTCACTCCGGCTCGGAGGTGGAGAGCGCCAGCGCCTCTGGAGGTAAAGCACCTGCCGGTTGCTCAGGGTTTCATCCCAAGCCAAGAGATCCTCTTTATATGATACACTGTTAGGTTAAGATACAATCTGTAGAGAATAGTGAACCATAACAGTAGTGTGAATTTAGTGAAAATTGTTAGGACGCAAAGGGGTTAAACTGTATGCCCTTGAGAAGTCATGGAAATGTCATGAGTTGCCTTGTGAATATTGTCGAAAAGCAGCCGAAAAGTCACAAATTGCGAAAGAAAATATTGTGGAATTTGAGAAATGTGGAAATTCAATGAAAAGTAGAAATTCAAATTCAGTTGCTCAGGGTTTCATGCCAAGTTGTCTGATTTTGTGCACTACACACTCCATGAAAAGTGCACAAATTTCCAGCAGCGAAGTGCAGTTCCAAATGGAATACTCTGTGGTGAACTAAATGGAAATGGCGGTCGTGCAACACATCATCGCACTCCCTACACCAAAGAGTATCACGTTACAACAGTGCCGACAACCACCCCTACTTTTCCAGTCGCCGTTGTTAGTTTTGGATTGTCGGTTGTTCCGGCCCCTTCCGCTACTCGGTGCATGAAGTGTCCATCGTCGTGCACTTCCATTTTTGCCCATTTGGAGTGCACTATTCGGGTTCTTGTGACGCCCTTCATTTGGCCACTTCTGTATTGGCATTGTCTTGTCACTAGCCAGCTAGCTCTTGTCACTAGCCAGCTAGCTCTTGTCACTAGCCAGCTAGCTCCAGACACTAGCCAGCTAGCTCTTGTCACTAGCCAGCTAGCTCCAGACACTAGCCAGCTAGCTCTTGTCACTAGCCAGCTAGCTCCAGACACTAGCCAGCTAGCTCCAGACACTAGCCAGCTAGCTCCAGACACTAGCCAGCTAGCTCCTGACACTAGCCGGATAGCTCCTGACACTAGCCAGCTAGCTCTTGTCACTAGCCAGCTAGCTCCTGACACTAGCCAGCTAGCTCCTGACACTAGCCTAGCTAGCTCTTGACATTAGCCCAGCTAGCTCTTGACATTAGCCCAGCTAGCTCCTGACACTAGCCTAGCTAGCTCTTGACATTAGCCCAGCTAGCGCTTGGCATTAGCCCAACTAGCGCTTGGCATTAGCCCAACTAGCGCTTGGCATTAGCCCAACTAGCGCTTGGCATTAGCCCAACTAGCTCTTGACATTAGCCCAGCTAGCTCTTGGCACTAGCCCAGCTAGCTCTTGGCACTAGCCCAGCTAGCTCTTGGCATTAGCCCAGCTAGCGCTTGGCATTAGCCCAGCTAGCGCTTGGCATTAGCCCAGCTAGCTCCTGACATTAGCCAGCTAGCTCCTGACACTAGCCTAGCTAGCTCTTGACATTAGCCCAGCTAGCTCTTGACATTAGCCCAGCTAGCGCTTGGCATTAGCCCAGCTAGCGCTTGGCATTAGCCCAGCTAGCTCTTGGCATTAGCCCAGCTAGCTCTTGGCATTAGCCCAGCTAGCTCTTGGCATTAGCCCAGCTAGCTCTTGGCATTAGCCCAGCTAGCTCTTGGCATTAGCCCAGCTAGCTCTTGGCATTAGCCCAGCT
>OMKY01215370.1:0-10573 GCA_900302395.1 Bregmaceros cantori | reverse complement strand
GAGAGAGAGAGAGAGAGAGAGAGAGAGAGAGAGAGAGAGAGAGAGAGAAGGGAGTGGGAGAGAGAGGGGGGTAAGGAGAGAGAAGGGGAGAGAGAGAGATGGATAGAGAGAAAGAGAGAGAGGGAAAGAGAGAGGAGAGAATGTGAGGTAGAGAGAGGGAGAGAGAGGGAGAGAGAGAGAGGGAAAGAGAGAGGGGGGAGATGTGTGTTTAATACAACCTTTAAATCTTATGATCCAATGAGCAACGTTTTCGAATTGAAATTGAATCAATTTCGTACCGTATATATCCCAGAGCTGGGGGACTTACTCGAGGTCCACCTTCAGTAGTAATCTTTTTTTTTTTTTTGATCAATGATTCTCGACCCACAGACAACACAGTTGAAAACAGTGAAACAGTGTCACATAAAATGAAAACAGTGAAGTAATCCTTTAAGACAATGTGAGACGTGCAATAGTATCAGCAGAAGTGGAGCCTTGTACGGAGTGGAGCTGGGTGCTGCCGAGGTACAGCTGGTCAGCTGACAGAATACCCAGCACAAATCAGCCCCTGGTGGGGATATATACACCTGGGTATGTGTGTGTGTGTGTGTGTGTGTGCAAGATGTGTTTTTAGGTCAAGGGGGTGTCTGAGTGAGTAAGATGGGTCACAACAGATATCTTCCATGTCTCACCCCCTCCTTCTCACACAGACACGCGTGCATGCGTGTGTACACACACACACACACACACACACACACACACGCATGCATGATACTTGCGCACATAACATGCCTTGAAGAGTGGGTGCACAAAGGCAGATACGTACAAACACAGCAATTTCATTACCACTTCTCCACTTTTTAATTGTGTTTCAATTGTGCTGCAGAATTGCATAGATCACTTTTGACCAACAATGTGCCTATTTTTATATCTCACTCTCTTGCGATGTCCACTAACTCTGGTGCCTTGGTCTGTCAGTGTTTTTGTTGATGGAGCATGACAAATTTCCCGGCAGTGACGTTAAAGTTTTATCTCATCTCATCTCTCTCTCTCTCTCATTAATCAAATGTTTACTGAGGACGAAATGTCAAATGCATTTAAATAATATAAGCAATTATAGTGAGAACCTTCCAAACCCAAGGTAACATTTAATAACTCATCATAATATTATTGACTAGGCTGATGTAATGCTAAGTACATTGCTTGTCTATGGACAGTGATTGAGGACAAACACTACAATGAATTAAGACTCCTGAAATTCCAAGGATATTGTGTGTTGTGAATACATTTGATTTCCACGCAGGCGTCATGCCTCTGAATCCTGACTTGATTCTGGGCAAGACACTGAACCTCAAATTGCTAATTTATTGTATGAAATTGTAAAACATTTTTTCTATTCTATATTCTATTTTATTCAATAATGTCATACAGATGCATATAAATGGCATGTGCTTCTATTGACAGGCAAGCATGCATGTTCAGAATCAGAATACTTTACTGATCCCAAATGGAAATTCATTCAGCAGTCTCAGCCTCAGCTCACAGTCAGTAGGATCAGTAGTAAGACAGCAGACTAGTAAACAGGTAACAAGGACCACTCTTTCAAAGGGGATATTAGAAGGATGCAATGTCCAATTTTCAGAACATAATATGTGGATTGCCCTAGAGTGGGCCAAATGCCAACTGCTCTGGCCCCTCCCTAAACTAATGAATTACAATGTAATGTGTCTAACATCAAGTTAAACTGTTCAACACCACATTTCACTGTTCCACCTTAGGCAACTGACTGTCCCACATTAGGAAGCTGCAAAAAAGGCCCACATTAGAGCAACCCACCCTATGTACAATGGAACATTGCTACTTCCCAGGCCACTTGCTAAATCAACTCAGCCAATTGCTGAAGTAGGTGTCTGAGATGAGTTATACCAAAGCGGTTTCAAGTCTAAGTCACTGGCAGGAATGATTTCCTGTGGCGCTTTGTGCAGCAGTTTGGGGCAATGAATCTGTCACTGAAAGTACCCCCGTCAGGACAGAGTGAACTATTTCTGATAATTGCATTAGGCCTGGCTGGAGAGCATCCTTCTCAGCAGCCACAGTAGTTCACAGAGGCACGGAAACACACTGAGACATCCACAGAGACACACACACTCAGACATACACACTGACTCCCTCTATTAATGTAGGTCAAGCATCCTTCTGATCATGTCTCGTGAAGTCCTTTGTTGAAGGGGCTAGTGTGTGACTCTGAGTGCATGTGTGTGTGTCACATCTTTGTGACATGCTCAGTGGCGGCTCTTTATAGATATAGACAATAGAAAATAAACAAATAAAATATACATGATCTCAGTTCTAAGCATTTTCATATATTTTCAAATATTTTACATTTCATTATAAATTCTATAATAAATACACAGGAATCCCGATGACCGACTATTTTTTACATAATCAAGTCACGTCAATTATTGATTTGTTATCTTTGGTGAGTTTTCATTATAGCCAACCACCCTCAGTTTGATTTACCAAATATATTGTTTATTCCAAGTAGGTTTAATAATTAGATAGCATGAAATATTTGAAGTGATTGAATGTAATGGAGGCACTGTTTGTCTGTCTGTCCATCAGTGTGTTTGTGTGTGTGTGTGTGTGTGTGTGTGTGGAGGGAGCGTGTGTGTCTGTGTGTGTGTGTGAGAGGGAGAGTATGAGTAACTATATACGTGTCTGTGTTGTGAGAGAGAGGATAGGTGGACGTGGGGGCTGAGTCCTTCAAGGACCTGAAGTCTTCCATGGCCTTGTGGGTGTCTCTATCAAATAGCCACAGAAGGCCGTCTGACTGTCTATCTGCTGGGGAAAGGTGCACCTGTGCATGGATCTGCCTCTCAGTGTGTCTGTGTGTTTATCTGTGTGTTTATTTGTGTATGTGTTTGTATGTATGTGTGTCTCTCTGTGTGTGTGTATGTGTGTGTGTTATTTGTGTGTTATTTGTGTTTGTCTGTGTATTCCTGGTGTGTGTGTGTGTGTGTGGGTTTGTCTGTGTGTTTCTTTGTGTGTGCGCACACGTGTGTGTGTGTGTGTGTGTGTGTGTGTGTGTGTGTGCGTGTGTGTGTGCGTTTATGTGTGTGTGAAAACGACCAGGCCTCCCGACTGTAGTGGACAGACCTCCATCTGGTTATTCAGAGTGACAGGATCAGCTGACTACTGAAGTGGAAGATCTCATTTTCTTTCATTATCTCATTATTTCCTTCCTTCTTTCGTTCTTTTTAGGATCTGAATAAGAGGACTTAATGTCATTTATGTAATTGTAATAATAGAGCCACTAGTAAAAAGGTAGCACACAACACTGTCAGAGGACAAGAAATGCAATAACATGACAATAAACCATGCTGATAGTTCACTGGACAGTCAGCTTCTGCATCATTGGTAGGTTGCAGCTTAGAACAATTAATATATCACTGATGTGCACTGTTCTTGATAATTACCTGCACCAGCTGTGCTGAGCAGGTTATGTTTTTGGTCGGGTTGGTTTGATAACTCAAAAGGTTAAGCACAGATTTGGATGAAATTTTGTTGTTGGAAATGACACACGGGTGATTGAATCTTGTGCCTTTCTGTAGCCTATAAGTAACATAACATAATAGCATCTAGTTTGACTACTGTTATGAGCTTAACTGCAGCAACACACAGCAGTTGCCTCTACTCTAACACAGCTGAGATAGTGTAGCGGTTAGCCCTGCGGTCTGCCAACCAAGAGACCCGGGTTTTATTTTTATGACTATAATCCCGCGTACCACCAAGAACGTGCTGGCATACCACTGGTGACAAGTAATTACATTTTGGTGCATTTCTGTAGCCTATAAGTAAATTCATAGCGTTTACATGTTTTGGCATCAGTGACAACATGGGCGTGGCGCAGGTTTGCACTGTCTGAGTGCTTCTAGTTCCTGTAAGCATTCTTCTCTCGGCCAAAGTGTCCAGCTCCTCCCCCATGATGTCTCTCGCTTGCTTGATTATCAAATTCAGAGATTATGGACCCAGTGCTGGTGTGGAGCAGGAGGACAAGCAAGTTCTGTGGTTCCGACATGGTACATTTTCAGCCCTAACACAGAAGAGCCGCCGTTCCGACATGGAAGAGCTGCGGTTCTGGCATGCTGGAAAGGCCGTTCCTAACCCTAACCCATACTGGAATGCCGGCTAATCTAAATGCCGGTGCTGACACCCAGTGGGGAGGAATGCATCGCGGTAGATGATCGGAGTGGGGAAATGCCGAAATGGCGGGTGCACCCCATTGCTGGCCTTAGCTCAATTAAGAGAGTGGCCGTTCCAATGACCGGAGGGTTGAAGATTGAAAGGTTGATGGTTCCAATCCAACAGTATACATGCCTCTGTACTTGGCCAGACACTGAACCCCAGAATTGCTCCCAATCCATGGCAGCCACCAGCATTGGTGTGTGAATGTCATCATCATTTCCCAATAAGGATTACCAAAGTATTCAACATAAACAAAACAAAAAAGGAATGGTGCTCTCCCAACATCCCTACAGCCAGCCCCATCCATATACACACCCTTCCCATTCCCAGGTTTCATAATTCCCTGATTTTCACAGTGCCAAAAGAAACTATTGCAAAAACACAGGTTATTGCGTATGTGTGTGTATATCTTCACACACGTCTCTGTACACACACGCGCACAGGTGTGTGTTTGAGTGTGTACACATAAAAAAGGTTTAACAAAACAAACACACTCCCTAGCCCAGGGTAAGAGTGTGTAGCAGGAAATGCCAATATTGGCCAAGCTGAGTCTACGCTGCAGCCGCGCATTGTTGTTCCCGCACACATTCTCCGCGCTCTGTGTAATTTACTGAAAATATCTTTTGCTCAGGAACATTGTTACACTGCAGCGCACGGGGGTCAGCGTCGCTCGCGGCGTGCTAAAAATGTACCCTTTTCCCTCTACCCTGGTCTAAAAGCGGCCCTGACGGTTAGGAGGAAGCGCTTCTCACACTCTTGCACTCGCAGTATAAGGCAACAATGTTACAACACACACACGTGCGTGCGTGCTGCATACCCATTCTTATTAGAACAAGATATCATGGCGTTCAGCACACAATGAACTCAGAGTGGTGCGCACAGGCGTAGACCTATTACGCGCACATACGCCCACACACACACACACACACATGCTAAAGTTGTAATATAATTTATTGTAGATCTCGCTCTCATTTTCTCTCACACCCACTCACTGACGTCGGGCTGGGGTGGAGTGGATGGGGCCTTTCCCATCTGCTAATTTGGGATATGGTGACAGTGTACGAAATACCTATTACAGTCTTTCAGAGAAAGCCTGAGAGAGACGAAGAGGAGGAGAAGGAGGAAGGAGAGAGAGCAAAAGCAGGGAGAGAGACAGTGTGTGGGTGAAGAGGGAAAGAGAAAGAGAGGGAGTTGGGTGGGGAGACACAAAAAGAGAATGGAAACAGGGCGAAAGGTTTACTATGTAAAATGTGATGCAATGGTTGACAAATTCCAAGATCACATAAAAAAATATAAGAACTACAATAAAAATAAAAATAACCCTGAGACAGAAACTACTCAAAGCATCAAGATCTTTAAAGCTCTACGGTCATGTAAAACGCTCCGAAAAGGTAAAAGAAGCATGGGCAGACTACCCAAATGTTCGCACAACAACATATGCAAAGGGACAGAACTTGACCTAGCGACCCTAAACAGAACAACACTGAATCAGCACCTCTGGAGAATGATGATGAAGGATGATTCATGTTTGTGCACATTCTTCAACAAACGAAGATAATGAAATTTGATATGCATTTCTGGTGAAAGCCATTTATTAACGTAATTAATCCATTAAATGAATGTACATTATATGAGCCACTGAGAAAGTAACAGCAAAAATGTAATGGATAACAGCAAATATGTTCATTTTGTCCTCGACAAAAACTTTCCCATACCGCACTTGGAGAGTCTACACCACTCAAAACAATAAGCAAAACATTAAAATAGGACAACACGCAACCATTCAAGGAATCAAGGGTCATGGGGGAGTTAGTTGAGCATCAACCACAGCCAAATTTGACAGCAGAGGTCATGTCTAGTGCATCTGCCTATCAAAGAGCTTGATATACAGTCATTTGTCTCTAATGGGAAGTGATGTTGTAATTGTGATTAATTATAATTTTGATCTGTGACTAATGTGCATCTTGGCGTGTTTTCTCACATTACTGTGGTATCAGGTAGCGGCAGCCTATAACAAAAGTTAAGGGAGTGAACCTTTTTTGTGTCGGTTTCGGTCTTGCTCTTAACTGTCTTGGACTGGTCTTGGTCTTGAGTCAGGCGGTCTTGATTACAAGTCTAGCAATAAGTAAAGTCTTGAAAGATCTCATATGCCAATGCTAGTAGAGTTAAATTCATCTCTGTGCTCAGACCTCTAACTTGAACTCAATAAAGCAATTCTCAACTCAACTCAACACAGACTCAGCCAGAGAGCAAATAAGTTTCCTCAAAGAAATCGTTTGGATTTTAAATTTTAATTTATATGCTAAGTTAATATTAAGTTGTTAATAAAATAACGAAATTTTAAAAATATATATATTTCATGGAGAGAACGTCAAATGAACAGTTCTGCAACAACAATCATATACTATGAGTACAGAAAAAAGTTCCTCTTTTTTCCCCCATTTTTTAAGGGAAGGGGGAAAAGTAAAAAAAAAAAAATAAAAAAAATAATATATATATATATATATATATATATATATATAATTAAATTATATATGCATGCGTGCTTCTATATGGCTTTCGTGTTTCAAGTTTGATTTGATGCACCCATAGTCACATACCACAGTAGATAGACATTCTGTGAATGAAGGACACAAAGAGGGAGAAGGAACATAAGTGTTCCTAATCTCAAGGATCATTCTGATGGGAGTGTAGTCTGGTTCTCAAAGTAATTAATTAATGGTTGCCAACCAGAGAGGAATTTAGCCGTTGAACCCCAGAACTCCTTTAACTGAGGTCGAGAAAGAAGAAGGTATAATAGGGAAAAATACGGTACATATTGTTTTTACATCCCCAATTAAACTAAAACCTACATAAAGGTTGTCAATGTGAAAACTTCTTAAACCTCGGAAAAGGCATTGACTTTTGGCAGGGGCAAGTGGGATTGGGAGGGAGGATCAACAAATAGGGAGACAGACAGACAAACATACATACATACATACATACATACATACAGACAGGCTCACCCATGCAGTTAGGGCCTTAATGTAATCAAGGTATAAAATAAATGGTTAACACTTTACTTTACAGTACGCTTATTACCAAATAATAAACTGGCAACTGCTTGGTAACTAAAAGGTAGTAATATTTACCAAGTAATTACACGGTAGCTATGATGTTATTACCTACTTGGCAATTACAAATTGATATGTTGACAAGTGTCAGGATAATATTTACTACCAGTTGGTAATCAACATTTACTGAGTAATGTGCAAGCACTAGTTATATAAAGTATATTACTCCATTGTCGTCAATATATGAATTTGTAATTCCAAAGTAATAACCTGGTAATAACACCATAGCAAATCATGTAATTACTTGGTCAATATTATTACTACATTGTAGTTACCAAGTAGTTACTAGTTTATTATACGGTAATAAGCGTACCGTAAAGTATTACCAAAAAATGAACCACGGGAAGAATTAAATTTGTTATTCTGCCTGGTGATTCTCACAAAGCTTTTTCACAAGTTTGCTGTGTAAGCGAGTGGGGCAGCGCGCTCCTGCTGGCTTTTATCTGTTGTGATTGCAGAACCGAGATAGCGACGGCCTTTCCGGAACTGAGTACCAGTGTGAGTTTGTGATCACTGAATGGACGGGATGTGTGTGAGGGTGGGGCTACTGTCACTCCCTATCCACTGCAATCTAGGAAGTTGTCCGCTCCAAAGAATTGTATCTAGTATGCTAGAGTCGAGTTCCCTTAACTCAAATGTTTTTTTTATAGTGACCAAAATCGCCTTGAGACACTTTGCTGAAAAATATTTCCTCACATTTTGATTGAAATTGCCTGTTTTAAAAGAGGGGCAATACATTGAAATTTTGTTTTGATTTGACAATTTGAAAGTTGTCAATGTGAAAACCGATCCTATTCCAAATTTGGTTTTCAAAGGATACTCTGCCAATAGTATGTTTATGGCTCCGTCCGAATTAAGGATGCTCATAAGAAATCTTCTAGAAGGCGGTACTGTGTCACAACAGACTGAGTATGCAGCCCGGAGCACCGGGATAATTATGATCACTTTGGCTTGCTATAGCAGTCAACCAGCTCCAGGCGGTGTAGCTTTTACTTTTTAAACAAAAGCTAACAAAGACGACCCATTTCTAACCTCTCTGTCTAAAGTCTTAGAGAAGATTGTAGCCAATAAACCCTGCACTAAGCTATCTACAACTTTTTCATTGCTGAAAGAGCAGCATATTAAGCTTAAACCGTGGAGGATACGCAATTCTGTGGGTATTGTGGTTGATGGGAAGTAATAAAGATATGAAGACATTTATTATGTCTTCATATCGCACACTATAACCACTCTGCACACTATAACCACTCTGCCACCGCGCCCCCCCTATGCCTTTCTGACTGGTTAAAATCAAATAAAAGGTGGTTTTTATTATATTGCAAATAGAATGGCAGGGGTAGATTATTGACATGAAGATGACAAGAAGTCACTTGTCCGAACTGTATGCAGAATATATATGGATTATATTACTTTATCTTTTACATGTAATCCACCCCCCAGCCCTCCTCCCCACCTCTCAGGACAAGTTGAATGAAGAGCGGAAGAAGGACTACAACCTTTACCTCAAAGAACAGTCGAGACAAAAATCAAGCATAATGAATGGCATTGATTTACAAAATAATTTAAAAACTAGATAAATATATGTCTCTTGACATTGTTGGCAGTAAGAAGGCCTGTATGCTATCTGTCAAAGTCTGTGGGAGTGTGTGGTAAAGGGGAAGGTAGAATAAGCAAACAACCCAAACAATGGCATAACATCATCCATTAACGGTCAGGACCCTGAACACTGGATCAGCGCTTCCAGAGATATTGGTGCACAGTCTGCAAGAAAAGATAGTGAAAAAAACAAAACATTTTGAACTAGGCCTATGCAGTCGCTTCCAACGGCTAAATGTATATCCCCGAAATGCGATAGAAACATCAACAAACCACAGAAATAATGTAGAGCCGAGCTTTCTCTAGAATTCAACAGTTTCTTTCCAGGAATATATTTATTCAAATTATTTACATGATTTAATATATTTAATATATATTTAATATAAATATACACAGATCAGTACTGTGCAAAGATTTAAAACCACTATTTTGAAAACAAAGCTAAAAAAAAAAGGTTGGCTTCCAAAATCGAATCAGTTCATGAACCTAACCTAGAGCATGAACACACTGAATCTGTGACAAATTCATCCTTTATTTAGTTATCACATTAACACGAAAGACCTTATGCAGTGGATGCGGCAGACACAAAACCATTACATCTCCCATGCTCTGCGAGATATAATGAGTAACTAACTTGTAACTGTAACTTTTCTGTGCATATGTGGGTCCGATTGTGTGCGGGAATGCACGTGCGTGCGTGTGTATCCATGCAAGTCTGTGTGTGCGCGGGTGCATGTCTTTGCCTGTTTATGTATGTGGGTGTGTGTGGACGACCTTATCACACTGAACTGAGATAAAAGTGCATTGGAATCAAACAGCTGATAAGAGGACAGAGATTGTTGGGTGATGCCTCGCTGGGCGAGAAATGCGAGCGGTCACTGAGACACTGTGCCGTCGTCACAATTGTTGAGTTCCGGTCAAGCGTTAAACTGGAGTGGCTCAGAGTAATTTGAGGCTTTTAGCCATTGCCATTCCGTTGGAAATTTGTCAATGGTTAAACCTCGTTGTATGTCATACAAGGGAATGCATTAGGGGAACTGGACCTGTGAGAAATTGAAAAATTGTTTGACTTTAAATCGAGTCATGAAAGTAAGGAAGAAAGAAAGGAAAGACGTAGCTTGAAAGAATGAAAATTATAACTTTTTATTTATGGTTTATTATTATTTATTTACTGTTATTCTTGCTATTATTACAGTATAAAAGAGGGATGAGAGAGCGCTAGCAATCTCACAGTGCTGTGATCCAAGCCATAGCAACAGGACTTTGTTTGATTTCCTAATGTGGGACAGTCAGTTGCCTGATGTGAGACAGTGAAATCTAACAGTTGAACTTAATGTTAGGCACATTACCATAGCTTGATTTTACCAGTTTACTGAATACTAAAATATTATTATTACACTTACACAAATAAAAATTCATTGGAAGGCATTACACTGTTGACTTGACTTTTTTCAAGTCAACAGAGGCTTTGTTCGAAATCGCCCCTACTCCCTACGCCAAATATAGTGCAGTCACCTATAGTGCACTCAACAGCAACGGCCGAGATTTCGGACACTAGAGTTGGCGCCGTCAAAATGATAATAAAATATAATTATACAAAATATAATTATAAAATTCAACAATATCACAAAAAGTCAAAA
>OMKY01215357.1:0-12195 GCA_900302395.1 Bregmaceros cantori | reverse complement strand
GGTTATTGTCAGCAGTTTTTTGCTGACCACCACAGGGGGGAGCAGAGCATACTTATGCCGGAAATAGGTATCGATCTCACGACGGCTGTGTGTGCTGTGAGACTAAGCCACAGGTTTAAGAGTGGTATGGGAATGGATGAAGCGATCCGACCGACTGCGCCACAGAGCTAGCCCCATCGGATGCAGTTTTGCTGTCATACACCGGTTTACACAGTGGCCGTGTCCGAAATCGCTCCCTAACCCCTAGCCCCTAGGGTCCACTCAATCTCAGCGACGAGATTTCGGACACTAGAATCAGCACTGTTAACTTACGTCACCGCTGTCGCATAGTGACGTCATTGCCTGTCGGCATTGGCCGTAGCATTCGCATGCTTTTTTTAATAATAAATGTATACTTTATCACAGAAAATCAATTGTACTCACATTTATAATTATTTGCCGCCGTCGGTTGCTGCTGCGTCCTGACGCCGTCCTCCATTGTTTTTGTTTTGGAGCGCGCGTCATCTTCTTCTACGTTTTAATTAGTGTCATGCGTCTCGCAATGCATTATGGGTTATATTTCTCCGTCTAGGGTACATCCGATGCTCACTACATTTCGCGGTGCATTGTGGGATACTTTCAGTGCCCTATATGGGGCACATGGAGAATTCGGACACCCCTACAAAATGGCGTGCGCCCCAGATAGTGCCCTATATGGAGGTTAGGGGGCGATTTCGGACACAGCCATCGCGTATACCATACATTAGCAGTGCACCTTATAGTCCGGTGCTCCTTAGAGTGCGGGTAATACACTAAAAAAGGTGAGGCACGGACACTAAACGTTTGCACGCCCTTGCTGTGATGTGTCCGTGTGGCCCTACTGGTTCTCTGTGCCTTTACCGGCTGTGTGCGTGTGGCTGTGCTGGTGGTGCGCATGCATTCAATAAAGGAGAAAATAGCCGATGTCGAGGAAAAAAAAACGAACAGGCTTGCAGCGTGTCTCTCTGTATCTCAACAAAGGGTTAACAAAAGGTTTATGTGGCGTTCTTGGACGCGAGCCCACGTCTGTCGGTTTACCCCAGATTCCTGGCATAAAAATGACCAAGGAAAGCATGGATCCCCCTATAGATGTGTGTTTTCCCCCTTCTTCTCCCAAGATAACCCATAAAATGCCCCGTTCTACAGAACAACGTTTCTATTGTCGTTGAAATTAGAGAAACTCAAAAAGAAAAATGCTCACCGGGCACAAACCTCAGCCGGGGGCAGCTCACCACCTTGTACAGTACTGTTGTACAGTGTCCAACACTGAAAAGAAAAGTCAGAATCAAAAAAAAGTAATTGCTAAAAAGCTAAAAATCATAATTAGTACATTAATTAACCCCAAATTGCTCATGGCACTTTCTTCGTACACAATTATGTTAGTATTCCTGCTAAGTCCTACGTTAGCATCTTGTTGTTGCTAATGAAATGGCAATGATTTGTCGTATTACATGTTATCCTTCATATGATTTATTCACTCATCCATATTGCTAATGAATATTTTGTGAATTGATGCTAATCATAGAACTTGGATAGCACTTGGTTAATTGCATGCCTGCGTTTTGTGCTCAAACTATAAACGGAAGAAGTGTTTTTGAGTATATTGTATACATCCTCCATCTCTCTCTCTCATTATATATAGATAGATAGATAGATAGATAGATAGATAGATTCTGAGCCAGTACCTTGGCCAGGGGCACTGCATGGACAGAGGGAGAACATGTAAACTCTACACAGAAAACTCCTGGCTGGTTTGGGATTCAAACCCAGGACCTTCTAGCCGTGAGGCAGCAATGCTTACCACTGCACCACCGTGCTGCCTAGTACCTCCTAGCCCTGACGGCCCTCCACTGAACAATTATGAAGGAGTCTGCATGCCTCATTATCTGCCCTGGGCCAATGACAGGTGACCGGTAGCCAGGACATGTCTGTTTGGTTGAGGACAGACCAGACTGTAATTAACCTCGGACAATAACAAATAAAGTCCCACAGAAATGTTCAGCACAAACCAGTTATAAGCAGTTCAAACCAGCTCACCGGGCTGGTTGAGGTTTTCTAAGCTGAATCGCTCGACCAAAGACATGGTATATCGTACGACTGAAGGGTACCACGTGCTTAAAAAGCATGTGCGTTTTGTTGCTACATTTTTACTGTGGCTACATTCAGGGTTTTGAACCGGTTCAAGGAACGAAAAC
The DNA here is from genome assembly GCA_900302395.1 of Bregmaceros cantori. Classification (NCBI taxonomy): domain Eukaryota; kingdom Metazoa; phylum Chordata; class Actinopteri; order Gadiformes; family Bregmacerotidae; genus Bregmaceros; species Bregmaceros cantori. The sequence continues at coordinate 9,982 of OMKY01215357.1, read as the reverse complement.
GAAAACCGGGAACTTTTTGTATTTTTCAGGGAACAGAAACGAAACCGGAAACGTTATCATTTTTTTTGTTCCGGAACAGGAACACATATTTAAAAATAATGGTAACCGGTTAATACCGGTTTTATTTCGTTCCTCAAAGGAGTGCACTTTGGGATATCTTCAAAAATAAAAGAAGAGTATTTATAAAATCTACGATGCAGCAGTGAAGTAGGAATCGTTGCAGGACTCTCTGCAGCGTGTTGTTGTGGGTTCGCCCCGACACGCAACGAGACCTCGGCGGTAGAGCGCTACCAACGGGTATCTCTAGTGAGTCGCTTTGGGTTCGCTGCAACAAATATTACATAGCATTAAACAGCTGACAGGAACGAAATTAACCGTTCGGGAACAATATTTTTTTTGTTCTAACCGGTTCGGGAACGTCAATTTATTGGTGGAATACATAACCGGAAACGTTATAATTCTGTTTCTGTTCGGAACGAAATGTTAGGGAAAAAATATTGGTTCAAAGCCCTGGCTACATTTATTCACCTCTAGAAGTTACCTTATATGAACACCGCAGCGCAGTGTCCATTTTTACCATTGTTCAAAATGGACTACTCATCCCAGTTCCCGATTTAATCCTGTCACGATCTTCTCTCTCAAAGAATGAAAAATGGCGAAAAATGAAAATATACCTTACTTTTTTTTTCAGCAATCATCACAAAAAGTCAAATGCACTTACATTTATAACTATTTGCCGCAGTAGGTCGCTATTTACTCCCGCCGTGCATTTTTTTGTAGTTTAGGTCATTTTTAATGCATCTTGCAATGCATTATAGGTTATATTGCTCCATAGCGTACATCGATGCTCACTACATTTTGCGGTGTATTGTGGGATACTTTCACTGGACTATATAGGGTACATGGAGAATTCAGACACCCCTACAAAATGGTGTGCACCCATATAGGGCACTATATGGGGGACACAGCCTCCATTTACTAAGATCATAGCACTCGTGTGAGTGATATAGGCGTAGAGTTTGCATCGGTCCTCTCCTTACAAATATATCAGTTTTCCTCCATTAAGGATTTTCTACATGGTGGCTTCGCCTCTCTCCACTCCCCACTCTCTCTCCCTCGTGTTCACTCTGGGTTAGGGGTTAGGTTAGGGGTTAGCGTTAGGTTAGGGGTTAGGGTTAGGTTTGGGTTAGTGTTAGAATCTTCAGTCAATAGAACCTTGGGTCTAAAGCACCTTCGGTCTACAGACATGATCCCGTGGCTGCATCATATACCTACTCCAGCATAGGCTGGTTAAACACATGAAATGTATCCATGTATAAATGAGTTCAGTGGTTTTAGCAAAATCACCAGAACCACCCGGTTTGGGTGTTGTGAATAATTTTCAAGAGCACACGCCCATCGTGTACGGACCCGACCCGAATACACACTCCCGAACCTTTGTGCTAGTCATTCCATTTAATCCACCTTGTTTTACGAGTAAATGTAGTCATTGCAAGGGTCCAGAAGAACATGTGACCAGATCTGTAAGTAAATTGATCCAGCAGTCCATTTGTCGCACATAAACTCATCTACACTATCGCTCTAGATCTATGTCTGTCTATTTGTGTTTAATGGAGCTCGTAATCCATCTGATGCAGTCGATGTGGTGGAACAGTATTCTCTGGGCTGAATCGACTGGGAACTCTTATGGCATGTGATGTGTGCACTTGCTGTCAAGTCTCACAATAGCTTGGAAATAAACAGCCATGGGAGCGCAAGACTGCATTCAGACTGAGAGGTTTGGAGCTATAATTATAAACTACAGTCTCTGTCTGTTGCGCACAAACATACACAAACATACACACACACACACAAACACACAAACACACACACACAAGCGCACATTGCACCAAGACACTCTAATGCATGCATATTTTCCCTCACGCCCATTCACTCATGCACATGGTGGGGGAAATAACGTTGCATTACTTTTACATTACTTTTAAACTTGAATGGGATCTAAATGAATACAAAGTGAAGTCAACAACTTAATTTATTTCATCATTTTGGTGCAAAGTGTTGTAATGTGGTTGTGCGTTATATGAAAGTCTCCTAAATAAATGTGCAGCATGCACATTTACAAGTCATCCCATACTGCAGGAAGGTTAACTATATTATATGTTTTATTAAATGCAGTTTTTGTAATGTTACTGTACTCTTATTTTGTATTTCATAAGTCTCATACACTCAGAACTCACATAGTAACAGATTAATTCCCCAACAGCTACTGTTTTTAGGATGTAAATTAGTTCCTGTTGAGAATGAAACTTTCTTCACATTGTCATTTTTTTAATTCCTGTTTTTGTGGTTATATAGAAATATGACATTGGGGGTCCGCGTTGGCCGAGTGCTTATGGACACCGCACCTAACGCGACCCCATTCATGTTAGTGCCGCTGAGTCTACCGCAGCGTCCGCAGTGTCGCGAGTTCGACTACGCTCGTCGACTTGTCTGCAATGTCTACCCCCAATCTCTTCAACCCAGTTTCCGACTAATCCTATCCAATAAAGATGTAAAAACGGAAAAAATAACTTACAAAAAAAAAAAAATATATATATATATATATGACATTGGTGGGCACTTTGGTACAGTAAATAACAGGACAGTAGTGAAAACAAATCTGTTACAGTAAGTGGAATAGCAAGACAAAAGTCAGTATCAGAAGCAAAGAAAACAGCAGTAATAACTAGGTCTAGTCATCTCGAAAAAAATTGAGGCAAATCCATTTATTGAAAAGTTATTGAAGTTTAACTTAATGTTACACATTACCATAGTTTGCTCCTGCGATAGTTTCACCGACGTCCATTAGTTTAGGAAGGAGCCAGAGCCACTAGAGCTTATGTGTCCTACATTAGGCAGTGGCTCACATTAGGGCAATCCACCCTATCTGTATATAATCCAACAATGCTAGTAGATCCCAGGCCATGTATAGAATATATCAGTGAATTTAGGTGTTTGAGATGAGCTATATCAAAGTGTTAAAGAATAAACATAGTACTGATATGAGTAGCAATAACATCACCCAGTGACCAGAGTCTGGTAGTCTATACACTACTGTAATAGAAATTATCAAGTGCAAATTTGTTTTCCACTCATTGTCACGTACACACGTATGCATTATGTAACTAGCTAAAACAGGTCATGTTCTTGGGTCATACTGTGACATGCTTGATGTGTTGTACGTGTAAGACATGCATTGGTTCTGATAACATGTACTATCACTTCTCTATATTAGATAGCACGTTTCTGTGAAACGGGGGCATTTCCAGACAGCACATCCTGACAGACACTGGCTGTTTGATCTGTCCCTCCTTATACATTTTGGGTTTCAATAAACCTCTTGAGACCCATTCAACCAGTGTGCCTCCTCCCTATCTGAACTCACCAAGGTTACTGGATATTGCCTTTCAAATATCCATAACATTAGCACAGCACAAGTTACCACCAAAGTCTTTAAATAACACGGTAGGTGTGAGCTCCCACTGAATAGACATGTTGGAAAATATAGGCAAAATAAATGGTACTGGAAGTCATGTTCAGCCTAGAAATTTCAGAACTCCTATTACAGAACCACTGACTCTAAAGCGTGTGCATGATTACAGACCCACACTCAACTTTATTGCCAAGAAGAAAACACACAAAACACATTTGACTTTTCAGAAGACTATATTTATTTTTTTGTCTCTCTCGATGAACAGTCTGCTATAGTAATAATAATGATACTCTACAGTAAGGCTTAACATGAACATTTCTCCGCTTAATTCCAGTCTAAAAACCAAAACATACAAAATAACGTTAGCACCAGAGTTTCAATAATATTCATATTGTTCCCAAACAGGGCACTAAGTACAGTACTGGACAACTTCTCCTCCTCATGGAATATTTTAATTCCTTTCAACGTTTGTGCCTCCAGAACACATTTGACAACAACACACATTTCTTTTTTTTGTACAAAAATGTTCTCAATCACATGGATATACAGCAGGGCTGGGGATAGGGCTGTGGCACGTGAACGTCACATTGTGGTGGTATCATTGCGGTCACACGAACAGACAAACAGCGATATTTGCTTAACATTGTCAGTTTAAAAGTCTTCTATTATTGATATATCCTGGGTAATATGCTATCAATCACCAACAGATGACAGCCTAACTATGTTCAGTGTATTTGCTCCTATATAATATTACTCCTACATAAATGGCGTCACGGCCATCTTGCTGGTATCACATACGACGAAGTAGATGTATACCATGGCTCTGATCCGGTTCAAGGAACGAGAACCGAAAACGAACGGAAATGTATTGAATTTTACGAGGATATATTCTCTATATATTTTAACATATCCTAAGTCTGGGAGACTATTTCCATCCACTTTCACTGTCAGTCATCAAGCCCCATGCATCTGGGGCTCCATCTTGTGGACAGACGAGGAAGCAAATGTAATGGCGTTAATACAGTTGCACTGAAGTTTGAAAGTCCACCAAATATATTTTGTATAAACTATATAAAAAACTTAATATTTCACAAAATTAGGAACTTCAAGAACGAACAAAATTTTTGCGTTCCGAAGCGGTTCACGACCGATATTTTGGTGGCGGAACGGTTCCGAGAACGAAAACATTGAAGATAGGCCTGGCTGAACCGTTCAGAATGGAATGTTTGAAAAATAATTTCGTTTTCAAGCCCTGATGTATACGTACAGTTAAGAGGTATTATTTCCACTTTGCGTCCATTATATGGGAGCAAAGAGGATAACGGAGCCATCTGCTGGTGATTGATAGCATATTACCATGGATGATGACTCTTTTAAAAGGACCATCTTATGCAAACATCGCTCTCTGCCTGTTCGTCTGACCGCGGTGACACCAGCAAAATGTCTGCCGGCGCCAACCCATAACATCACCGTGCAACAGCCCTATTAATGTGCTAGATGTAATCAGATTACAAAAAGCATGAACTGCTCTCCCTTACGTCTACATTTACAAATATATAATATAATATAGATTACAGTTACATCTGCCCGGCCATGAGGATTACAATCATTTGAGCCTGCTCATCAATTTGATGAAAGGGAAGAAATATGAGACCATGTACATGTCAGTTATCATGTAAAAATCATCACAACGGTTGCAATTATTTTCATTATTCTTCAGTCTTTCAATATTATATTGGCGATGTACCACAGACTGTATCTTACATACAGTCTGTGAGTTGTACTTTGAAGCAGGGCTCCGAACCGGTTCAAGGATCGAAAACGAAAACCGAAAACGAACAGAATTTCACGGAATTTTACTAGGAGCGGAAACGGAAACGAAAAAAGATTTCTTCAACTGTTCCGGAACAGAAACTGAACATTATGAAATCCACAAAGCCGGTTAAAAACGTTTTTTTTTCCGTTCTCTTTATATTCTAGCATATCCTATATCTAGGAGACTATTTCCGCCCACTTTCACTGTCAGTCATCAAGCCCCATGCATCTGGGGCTCCATCTTGTGGACAGACAAGGAAGTGAAGTGAATGCTTCGGAGTATAAAATAAATAAATAAATTATATATACATATATATATATATATATACATATATATATATATATATATATATATACACATATATATATATATATGTGTGTGTGTGTGTGTGTGTGTGTGTGCGTGTGTGTGTATAAACTATATCTAAACTTAACATTGCACAATATAAGGAACGTTAAGAACGAACAAAATGTTTGTGTTCCGAACCAGTTCAGGACCAATATTTTGGTGGTGGAACGGTTCTGAGAACGAAAAAGTTAAACATAGGCCTACCTGAACCGTTCGGAACAGAACATTTTTAAAATTATTTCGTTTCCAAGCCCTGCTTTGAAGTAACCAAAGAGTAACATAAAGGAAGCCTCCCAGGGGTGTATCGTCTCTTTAACTGCTGTTAGCCTGGCTAGCCAGACCCAATGAGTCAGGCATTGCACGCGTTAAGGCCCATTCATACCTTGCGTAAACTTACGATTACAGATAGCATGTTTGCAAGCCAAAATCCATAACCACGCCCCCGGGGAACTCACACTCCGGCATATGACCCAGTCGTGACGCCAGAGTCCACCGCGGCAATTTTCCATCTCAGAACTTGCATTCTGACATGTAATCCTAAACCCTACCCCCTACCTCTGCCCTAATCCTAAACACTACCCTAACCCTAAACCCTAACCGTGGTTATGGATTTTGGTTTGCAATCCGTAAAAACGCATATGGATATGGATGGAGCGTTTCACACGTTCTCTCCCTCGATTAGGTACGTCAACAGACATGGAGGTGGGGACCTTATGATGACGACTTAAGATTTGCGAATGGATGAAATGGAGCAATATCACCGGAAAATGTGGGGGGCGCTCCTGAGTATAAACAGCTGTTGTTGCACACGGTAACGTAAGAGACGCTCAAAGACGTGAAGGCGGCAACGCTTGGAGCCGTTGGCCGCAGGTAGGGTACGAATGGGCCTTTAGGTGTTATTAGGCGTTGGCTATGCAAACGAACATTGGAGCGATGGGTGGACAATCCGTTTGGTCTGGCTTGCCAGGCTACACAGTACATGTTGCAGTGTTAAATCAACACTTAAACAGTTAAATTTAGCACTGTGTCTGAGTGTATTTGGTCCTTATCAGATTTGGTGTTAAATTAACTCTTTCCATAGTGTTTAACTCCTCTTAAAATTAACTTGAAATGGAGTAAAAAATTAACACTGGCTAACACTGTTCAGCACCGCCGGCACGTCCGTGAAGGGACGGGCGTCTGCATCTGAGCGGACCAAGGCCGCGAAGACCTGCGACACGGCGAGTCGGCAGCACCGCTGCAACCCAAACCCCTGGGTCCGAGCCGAACCTCGGTCCACGCCAAGGGTCATGATGCAATGAAATTGGTGGTCTTTAAAGTTTGACACTGCGTATTTAACACTGCAGAATTGACTGTGTAGTGGTCTTATGGGGACGCGTTTGTTTGAAAAATGTTTCATTACTCAGACGGAGTAATCCTAAATGGACCTCTTCCCAATCAAGTATACTTTAGTTATTTATGTACCGTGCAGCCAAGTGGAACGAGTCATATTCTACTAAATATTATTTCATTTCACATCACACTGACAAGCTAACAAGATCGATTGAATATTTAACAAAGCAAAATACTCCTTTTTTTTTTCTCTTCAAACATTATACCCCCAAAACCACCTGCAACAAAACTATTGTACCTCCTTCATTGTGATATCAAAAGTGTTTCGAACTAAAAAGAGAGTCTAGCCGGTCACACAGCAAGTAATAACTAATAATAAATAAATAATGTACATTCGTTGGGCGAAGACACGAAGATGACTGGGACTCACAAACACTGGAACATCCAAGACACTCCGTCCTATTTATCGTCATGTGCTGTTCCACGTCATGCCACACCTTGGAGACGGCGGACATTTTGCTGGTATCACCAGAGATGGGCAAATGTAACGGATTACATTTACTCTGTTACAATTATTTTGTGTACTTTTTTACTACATTTACATGTACTTTTGGAATACATTTTTCACAAGTTACATTCTACTTTTACTCAAGTAAATCTGAGGTGGGAAAAACTACTTTTTACTGAGATGTCAGCAATTTGCTACTCGTTACATTAACTTGGCCATTAGCGACACCGGTTGGGAACTGTTGGCACATATGTTGACGACAGTCTCTCACTCTCTCTTTGGCACTTTCTCTCTCGCTCTCTCTCTCGCGCACGCTTTCTTTCTTTCTCGGTCTCTCTCTCTCTCTTGGTCTTTCTCTCTCGGGCGCTCTTTCTCTTTTTCACTGACTCATTACTCATTACTTTCGCTACATAAGTAACTTTTTTGTGGATTACTTTATTTACTTTTACCCGAGGAACTATTTGTTTGAGAACGTTTTACTTTTACTTGAGTAATATTTTGCTGAGGTAACAATACTTTTACTTAAGTAATTTTTATGGCTTCTCTGCCCATATCTGGGTATCACCTACAGTGAAGTATACATACGATTTAAGTGGTATTTTTTTACCACCTGACGTCCATTACATAGGGGCAAATACAACAATGTAGTTAGGCTGCCATCTGCTGGTGATTGATAGCATATTACCATGGATACATCAATATTAGAAGACTTTTAAACAGACAATGCTATGCAAATACCTCACTCTGCCTGTTCGCCTGACCGCGATGATACCACCATAATGTCTCCCCGCACCAGCCCTATTGATAATAGTAAATAAATAAATGCATGTTTTATTGTTTTTTCCTCCAACAAAATAAGTTGTCTTGTAGATTTAAAGAACCACCAGGCAACGTTCAACATCTAGAATGTCTTCCTGTAAATAAAGAGCTGGCTTTGTTCATTCATTTGTACTTTTGTGTGAACACGCAGGTTTGTCAATCATTAAAAATTGTAATCAGTAATCTAATCCCATCACCACATCCTGAAAGTAAATTAGGCCATGACTCTATTTAAATGTATTGCTTTATTTTAAAGGTATACTATGTAGAACTTAAGTGGGAAGCAAGGCTCCGAACCAGTTCAAGGAACGAAAACGAACGGAATTCTACAGAATTTTATGAGGAGCGGAAACAAAAAAAAGGTTTCTTCAACTGTTCCGGAACAGAAACTGAACATTATGAAATCCAGCAAACCGGTTAAAAATGTTTTTTTCCTGTTCTCCATATATTTTAACATATCCTATATCTGGGAGACTATTTCTGTCCATTTTCACTGTCAGTCATCAAGCCCCAGGTATCTGGGGCTCCATCTTGTGGAGAGATGAGGAATACTAATTTTAAAATATTAATACAGTTGCACTGACGTGTGAGAAGCCACCATATACTTTTTGTATAATCTATATCTAAACTTAACATTTCACAATATGAGGAACTTCAAGAACGAGCAAAATTGTTGTTTTCCGAACCGGTTCAGGACCGATATTTTGGTGCCGGAACGGTTCAGAGAACGAAAACGTTAAACATAGGCCTGTCTGAACCGTTTGGAACGGAACGTTTTAACAAATAATTTCGCTTTCAAGCTCTGGTGGGAAGGTGACGGAACTCAATCCAACAGGAACTGTTCTTTGATTAAAAAGTGGAGAACGATGATGGCGTCACCCAACACAACTGTAATAACACGTTATTCTTCATAAAAGCTACTTCAATAACACTACAATGACCTCAACATGGCCTTGAAATGAGTTGCAGGCTAGAACCACTTCACTCGGGAACATTGAACAGGTTTTGGCACCAAATTCTATGTCGTCTTAAGTAAAAAGTCTCATCCTCATCAACGACTCGTCCTCTGGCGGCCTACTTGTTTGCAAATTGATAACCTCTCATGAAAGATTGTAAAAACATTCTATGTAAAGCATTATTTCAGGCAAGGACTACAGTTGCATTTATTATTATTATTATTATTATTATTATTATTATTATTTTTATTTGCAGGGCTCCGAACCAGTTCAAGGAACGAAAACGGAAACTGAAAACGAGCGGAATGTTACGGAATTTCACGAGGAGCGGAAATGGAAACAAAAAAACATTTCTTCAAACGTTCCAGAACAGAAACGGAACATTGTGAAATCCACAAAACCGGTTGAAAAAGTTTTTTTCCGTTCTCTGTATATTTTAACATATCCTATATCTGGGAGACTATTTTTGTCCATTTTCACTGTCAGTCGTCTAGCCCCATGCATCCGGGGCTCCATCTTGTGGACAGACAAGGAAGTGAAGGTAATGACGTTAATACAGTTACACTGAAGTTTGAACATCCACCAAAAATATTTTGTATAAAAACAATATCTTAACTTAACATTGCACAATATAGTGTTCCAAACCGGTTCAGGGCCAATATTTTGGTGGTGGAACGGTTACATCAAATAATTTTCAACATCCATTATTTGCCTTTAAAAGCAACTTTTCA
>OMKY01215352.1:0-10821 GCA_900302395.1 Bregmaceros cantori | reverse complement strand
ATGAGGGTCACTAGAAGATCACATCCCGAGTGTGACCGAAGATGGCTCCAGCGCCGGGTCCCGAGGGGGGGGGGCGGGCTCCCGACCTCTGGGGTGTGACTGAAGATGGCTCCGACACTCCCGACCGGAGCGCTGCGGATCAAAGCAATTACTCTGGACGTGCTGCAAGCCCCGCAGTGCCATCGTATGCTCTGACCCGATAGCGACCATGGCTGAAGGCAATTTTCCGAGTGGAATGCAAGTAGGGGGGATTTTGGGGAGGGTGTACTCGCTAATGAAAATTAGCGAGTGTAGCCAAGACTTTTTTTTTTTTTTTAACCTGAAAGAACTTGCATGAACTCATGAAGTGGAGCCAGATGCACCGCACTACAGGGAGATTTGGGGAGAGACGTGACTGGTATTAACGCTCTTTTTCCTGTAACTTTCTCTCTCTCTCTCCTTCTCAACTCCCAGGACCAGGCTGTGCACCACTCTAATTTTTATTTTTTTTTTCATCGCCACAAACTTCCATAGACGTCCTACAGAAAATGTATACTTACATGGCAAAAGGGTCAAGAGAAATATAGATTTTTTTTTTCTACCGGGACAATTTTGCCCTTACCGGCCCCACAACAAAATAAATAATGTGACGTAAACGTACACCAGCATCCAGTGGCCTGACCACTGGATGGCAATATGAATGTATGTGCTTTGTGTGTGTGTGTGTGTGTGTGTGTGTGTGCGTTATAACTAACATAATGAACAGTTAACTTACTTTGTTTTAAAAGTCCTGCAACCACAACGAAGTGACCACACTCGATATTAAAAACATTATATTATGAAATTATTTTAAACCATTGCAGTTACAGGTACAATAGCCTGTAACTATTACTAACAACTCTGTTGCTAGCTAGCCAATTTTCATTCTCTGGTAACACAGTTTTCATAACTTTGCTTATTTGACTATATTGACTTTCTGGTAGTAGTTGCAATTCTTTTACATTATAGAGCAAATGGAACTTTGGTAATTCATTTCAACAAACAAATATGCAAATCCAAGTGTCATTGAGTATTTAAGTCCTAACATCACGTTAAATTAACTTAAACTAGCTTGTCTGCTAAAACAACAGTGCTAGCTTGATTTACCTGTACTTTGCCATCATCGGAATCGTGGATTTAGGAACAAATCTGTTATTTTCGTAGATTTGCTGCCTCCTCCTCCTCCAACTTTCTTTGCTTTTTAATTGTTGGTCTTTCGGCCCCTCTTTTCTTCCCGTTTATTTTCCATTTTCAACTATTTCAGACTCACACATTCGAATGTCGGACAATGAGATGCTGATAAGTGGTAAGCGCTTTATTAACCGGAAATCGATCCAAGAAAGCCCCGGAAATGCTGGAATTAGTAATAATTATTGGGGCTACAATTTATAGTTTTCTGGTATATTTACCTAGTGAAAGAAGAAATACTTGAAGGAAATTCATGAAAATTGAGGTAACTTCGTTCGGTGGGCCCTCTCTCTCTGCTTGCTGGCTGCGGAGGGCAGAGGGGTGGCATTCCAGACGCTACATTCCACCGACTGGCTGGTTGGATCGGAAGGCCTCGGCAATGTTCAGTCGGATCTTAGTCAGAGAGCCTCTGATTGGTTAAAGCTCCGGTGTCCGGGTTGGCTCGTCGATTTGGAAAACGTTCTCATTGGCTGGCTAGACAGAGATGTTCACAGCGGGCTGCAGCGCTGCCTTATATATCTGGGCCGCCACTCGCTGCGGCTGCTGCCTTTCAATATCTGGACCACCAAAAACCTCTGACTCCCGTAAATAAGGCGGCTGGCTTACCGGGAAAAGTCCAGAATGCCCAGATGGCCAGTCCGCCCTTGGCTTAAGACCACAGCAAACGAAGCGGCGTTAGATCGCTTCCCCTCACCGCCATAGACTGCATGTACGCTATTTCCCGGTCTCTCATCCCACTTTCACACAAACGCTGTCAATAAAATGAAAAAATGGTTCTTGATGCGAAACAATAACTTAAAAAAATAAATAAAAATTAACGTTACTGGCGACTTAGTTGACATCACTGACATCACTGGGCCGAGGTAATTAACTGGTATTAACTCATTCAGTGCCAAAGACGCATCACCACATTTTTGTGGATAGAACCGCTGGGGTTTTATTGAAAAACATTTTTTTTTAAATCTTGGGTGCAGTACCTCTATATGGCCGCCAGATGGTGCCACACGCCACCTCTGGAGCCTTTGAAGGGAGCCTAATCAACAATTCAATCTTTGTAAACATTGAATAAGTGGCTGCGTGCGCATGCTTGGCAAAAAGCCCATAGGGATACAGTAAACCGTACACGCACGGTTTATCAGAGTTATACGTGACCTGACAGCAATCTAACCAGGACGAGAATGGCAGGCATATTCATCAAGTCATCGTCGTTGTTCACAAACAATTTAATTCTTTCTCCTTACATGTGCAGCCCAAAAACTTTGGCGGCAAGGAAATGTTCAGATTCAAACCATGAATCAAGTGTGGAACAATGCCAGGTTTTGAATTGGGTCAATAGCGGTGACATATATTGGCACCTAGCAGCCACCATCGGCACTGCACCTGCATTTACTGAAGATTTTTTCTTTTCAGTGGTAGCCACCCCTGTTCTGGAGGCTATAATTGAAGAATGGAAATGGGTAGAAACACGCATTTAAGACAGTGCACTTTCCTTTGGTATGTGTTTTAATGACAAGGACACAGAACTTAATTTTCTATAGGTCTTGAAAAAACACTCCCATGTTGAAAAAACCCTGGCACTGGGACGTGCCAAATTTGAAAAGGGCAGGCACTGGATGAGTTAAAAGTCAGAGTTTTTACTTACTCTCCTTATTAAAATAATGGTTATTTGCAGTCCTATGGCATTAAGGGGAAAAAAAAGCTTTTTACATATTGCAGGACCCATTTTCCCCATGTGCTTAATGCAAACCCATGCGCCGGATTAACACAAAAAGAGCTTTAGTGTCAAACTGTGCGTCGAGTGCAGTATAAAGCTTTCAGTCTAATTTTAGAAGCGTGTTTCAGTAGGTGCAGGTCATGAGTATAAGATACACCTCAGAGAGAGAGAGAGAGAGAGAGTTCATGGTGCTTGTTAGTAGTGCTGAAACTGAAAACTTCTGGTTTCATGAAACCTATGGGAAGTGCAACAGAGAAGGGGAGAAACACAGTGAGAGACAAACCGAGAGAGAGAGTGAAAGAGATGAAGAGATAGAGACAAAGAGCGAGAAATAGCAATATAGACATGAGAGAGAGAGAGGACAGAGGCTGAGAGAGATCGAGACATCACATAAGAACTGGAAGCACCCAGAGAGTGCAAACCTGCGCCAAGGCCATTGGGTCACCGATGCGAAAACATCTAGACGCTTTTATGTTACTTATAGACTTCAGAAATGCAGCAAAATGTAATCACTTGTCACTAGTGGTACACGAGCACGCTCTTGGTGGTATGGGGGATTATAGTCATGAGAATATATATTCTCAAAATGTGCCGAAGGCCCAGAGTCTACAGCTTGGCAGACCGTAGGGCTAACCGCTACACTATCTGAGCTGTGTTAGTCCCACGCAGTAGAATGAAGCCAACTGCTGTGTGTTGCTGCAGTTTGTGCTCATAACGGTTGACAAACTAGTCACTATTCTGTTATGTTACTTATAGGGTATTGAAATGTACCAAAATGTACTCACTTGTTCCGTGTGTCATTTCCAACAACTGTACAAAATTTAAATGAGATTCGTGCACAACTTTTTCAATTATCCTGGTGACAGACAAACCAACGCGACTGAAAACATTAATTGCTCGGCACAGGTAAAGACAGAACAGAGAGAGCCAGAGGGAGGGAGGGAGAAACACCCACACCCAAACAAACAAACAGAAATACAGGGACACAGAGAGGGAGAGAGACACAGAGATGGAGCGAGAAAGATGGAGAATAAGTAACAGTAAGAGAGAGAAATAGAAAGACAGACAGAGACAGAACAAGAGACAGAGGGAAACACACAAAGAGAGAGAGAAAGAGAAACAGACAGGGAGAGATAGTGAGAAAGAGAGAGGGAACATTACAGAGACAAAGACGCAGAGAAAGAGAGAGCAAGACAGCGAGAGAGATAAAGAATGAATGAGAGAGAGAGACAGGGAGAGAGAAAGAGAGACAGAGGGAGAGAGAGAAGGTAGGGAGACAGAGAGGCAGGGAGACACACAGAAAAACCTACAAGCAAATTCCATTTGGCTAGAATATGACATGTGGTGAAAAGGCATTGAAATAACATACAAGGTTTATCTTTATCTATGGGGGGGCGTGGGACGGTGTGTGTGGGATGGGGGGCACATGTACCCAGGAGTGGCCTGCGTTCCTATTTTTCCATTTCATTTTGACAGTGCGGGCTGGCACTGCTAAATTCATTGTGTGTGTGTGTGTTAGCAGCAAGAGCTAGCTGTGCTACATTTGTTGTGCGTGTTATCAGCAAGCTTACGTGTACATGCATGTCTGTGTGTGTGTGTGTTAGCGCGTGATAGCAACTACACGCTCGTTTCTGGGTCACGTCTTCCGCGCCCCAGGTTGGAGCCCCCCCGTGCGGTGGCGGGCTCTGCGAGGGGGTCGCCCGTGGTGCATCGCGTCGACGTCAAGCAAGGAGAAAATGGCTTTTTGGAATCACATGCATTTCCTGTCTTCCCGATCCGCGGGAGGTACCGGTCCTTTTGTCAGCGGGGTGCACGTGTGTGTGTGCCAGAGACCCCTCGTGAGCGAGGTCGGACGGAACACTGCACATCTCAGCCAAACGCCTCAAAGGTTGAGATATTGCGCACGTCCGTAATAGCCACGGCGTTAATTTGGTCGGGTAAATAATTTGCTGTCCGCAGAGTCACAAGGGGATCCGATGATAGCGCACAACGCAGCAGGGCAGGGTTCAAGCTGAGCTTTATTTAAAGCTGCTGCTAAGGTTGAGGGGGAGGGTGCGAAGCTATGGAACGGCAAGCAAGCCGCTTTTGCGAGTCCGAGTGAAAGAGAGAGCAATCCCTGGCTAATCCAGCGCAATCATAGTGGCCGCACAAGAGTGAAGACAGTCAAGGAACTGATACTAATAGTATTCCCCCTAAAAATACAGATGAAGACAAATGATTGACAATACAATGTACAGAAAGTGTAAACTGACAAAGCACTTCCAGGTAGTTGCACCATCAAAAAAAGAAAAGGACGCTTTTACCACAAAGAGCTTGTCGTATATAGCAATAGAAACATGTGAACACAAGTTATTTGTTGAAATGATCACGTCTGCCAAGGAGGTTATGTTTTCAGTCGCATTTGTTGGTTTCTTAGTTTATCTGTGAACAAAATTACTTATATAGTCATGCTATTTTTTTTTAACAATCTGTTAAAATTCAGAGATCATCAGGATCTAGACCAGGATACAAATCCAGGATTTTTTTTTACTTTCTTCAAAAAATGTATCAATGTTATGGATTGCACTGTGGGCCAGTCAGTTAGACCGCTGCATCCAGAACATATGCAGTCTTGTGCCTGTGGCTTGAGTTCACTTCCCCTCACTGACAGTGCTGCAGGTCCGCTTTCCCCACTCTTTTTTTTTGCATTAAAATTCAAGGGATGATCCCGGACCACAGATCCAGGATCCTTTTGGCATAATTATATCCCCGATATGCAGAGCATCGGGATGTAATGGTTTTGCGTCCACTATCGTAGCAGATCCTTCGTGTTGACGTGATAACTTTGGAACAGATGGATTTGTCCCAGATCCAGTATGTTAATGTTCTAGGGTAGCTTGGAGGCCATATCTTTCAAAATGGCTGTTTTCTTTTTTTTTTTGCCTGGTCGATAACTTCGGATTGGGTGGATGGATTTGCGCTAAACTTTATTTTTTTCCGGGGATACACCTCTAGCAGTCGGGACGACTGCACAGGCCTAATTCAGGATTCGCTCGGAAGGGCCGAAGAAGAGGGAGGAGACATGCGACAAATCTGTCGGTGAGGGGAAGCAAACTCACGACTCTCCACGTATGTGTGCTTTGTCGTGCACTGTCTTAACTGAATTGAGCGAGTAATTTAATGCATTTTTGTTTCTTTTAATAATATTTATTCATTCATACTATATTATAAGTTGAACATGTACAATTTATAACAACTAACTTGTTAGAAATTATTCAACAACCAGATGTAGTGACTGCTGGGAATGAAAATACAGAACGATATTGTGTTTTTTACAGAATATTTAAACAGCTGGAAACTCTTGTGAGGAGGGAAAGAGAAAGAGGGTGAGAGCAAGGGAAGAAAAGAGAGAGATAAACAGAGAGAGAGAGAGCGCGAGACAGAGTACATATGCGCGTGTTATTAGTCCAGTGGCGCGGCACCGCCCTGTGTTTCCATAGTGTGTGTAATGATCATAATTAGCATAATGTTGTGTGTGGGAACGTTGGGCCAAATGTGTTAATTTGCATTAGAGACGCGTTTGCCTTTTAAACACCGCTATCCCTTAGGTGGAAAGTACACGTCTTTGAGCGCTCCTCGGGTAAGCGCTCGCAATCTCCGAGCGCGCTTCCGCCGCCGTGCTCGGCTATTAGCTCAGCACACACCTAATTCTTTGTTGCATATTTCATGTGGATCCAAGGATCACTGCGTAAATAATGTAAAGAAAGTGCTCGAGACGCACTCCTGGAAGAAGTTCACACCCTCCGCGCACATCAAGACAAAAAAAAATAAAAATCGGATGCTACGCACGTAAAACACCTCTTTCCAGGTATTAAAAGCTGCACTTTTTCACTTCCAAATCGTTAAACAATCTTCTATGTCATCCAAACTGCCAACTAGCTTTATTCACTGTGAGACTAGTTAGCGTAGATGAGCCAGAAAGATGTTTAGACTAGGGCTGCAACGATTAGTCGATTAATCGATGACTAATCGATTATAGAATTAATCGGCAACTAATGTAATAATCGATAATCGCCAAGAAATTGAGTCATTGCCATTTCGCCAGTTTTGTGATGACATTACCCCAATTGGTCCAGGCAAATTTGATATTAATACATCATATATGGAAATATGAAATATGAAATGTTCATAAATATGGAAAAAAAAGTGAAAAAGAAGAAAAACATCAAATATATATTTTTTAAATATTTAATATTACGGTATAAATTGTGATAAGTTTGTCTCCGAGAAAGTAACGTTGACATAAAACGTCCAACCGATTAATCGTTTAAATGATCTGCAACTAATCGATTATTAAAATAATCGTGAAAAATCTCTCCTGTCCCAAAGTTTTTTATGATATTGCTCCATCTCGCAGGTGCTCAACAGATTAGGAGATTAGATAAAGTCTTGACCAACAGACAAACTGACGGATGAAACTACCTACGGAACCGGATGAAAGGGTCCATGCAGGCAGCGGGGAGAGAGCGGGGGTCCGTGATGAACCTGGATGAATGTGATGCCCATGGAGGCCCACCTGGCTGCGGGAAGGAATGGAGTCAATCCATGCTAAAATGTTCAAATCTATCTCAAAGCGTGTAATGCACATACTTTTGTACATGTTGAATGGGATAATTTCACAGGACCGCGCCATGCCGCCAAAACAACCGCTTTCTTGTGTGATAAGTTACACACAAACACAAAAAATAACACACAATAAAAATGAAACCTGCCTTTTTACTTACATAGCAGTACACACCGTGCATAGTGTCTATTCGTAATATACCTACGGTCATAATTGTTTACAGAGAGATGTAGTGACTCTATTGTACCACTGTGGGGCGGCAATGTACAATTAATCACATGATCTAATGCGATTCATTGAAATGTTTTACGACGAAGATCTACGTGACGCCATGAAGGGAGGGATTTCAGGGCTGGGAGGTCCGGGAACGTCCACTTATAAACGTCCCGACTAAATGTTTTCATGCCCAAGATTACTCATCGGCACAATTAAAAAAAACAGGAAAAAGTCTAAAAAATGTGTTTTTGATGTCCGCTCCCCTTTAAGATGCCACAAGGCATGAAGTGCCTTTGTGTCACTGCAATGTTTTTTTTTCCGTACACACTGTGTGTCTGGTTTGAGTCTGAAGAGGAAATATTGCGGTCGTGTTTACAGCTTAACACGATCTACGCAGCGAGAGCCAGACGAGGTGCTCCACTCTACGGGCTGCGCGGTTTCCTGGACTGGATGGACCACCGTGTGTGCGATGTGTTTTGACAAACACACACAGTAACACACACAACATACACATACAAACACACACACAAACAGACATGAACACAGCACGCACACACACACTTGTGTGATTTAATTACCATGAATTTGGACTCCCACACATGCTCAGACACACGCAGCAAACATAGTAAACACACTTCGCCAACAAACACATACAAATTACACACACACACACACATTTCACACCACCGCCTCCAGTCCAATCTGTCTCTGCTACCACTACTCACTTCTGCATAAATACTTGCAGACGCAGACAGACAGACATCGACAGACAGACTACCAAACTTACAGACAGACAGACAAACCGACACATACAGACAGACTGCCAAACTGACAGAGACAGACAGACACAGACAAACAGACAGACACAGACAAACAGACAGACACAGGCAGACAAACACACAGACACACTGCCAAACTGACAGACACAGACAGACAAAAAACACATACAGACAGACTGCCAAACTGACAGACAGACAGACAAACCGACACATACAGACAGACTGCCAAACTGACACAGACAGACAGACACAGACAAACAGACAGACACAGACAAACAGACAGACGCAGGCAGACAAACACACAGACAGGCTGCCAAACTGACAGAGACACACAGACAAACAGACTGCCAAACTGACAGACACAGACAGACAAAAGACACATACAGACAGACTGCCAAACTGACAGAGACAGACAAAAAACACATACAGACAGACTGCCAAACTGACAGACAGAGACACAGAGAGAGTAACTGTGTGTTCACACCAAACGCTTCCGGAGCTTCTAAATAATATGTAAAGTAAACGGTTAGGAGTGAAGCCCTGCGAAGCGCCGCTCCCGTGTCAGGTCATGTGACTTAAGCCAAGCAGTCCCTCAGCGAGCAGCAGAGACGATGCTGAGTGGGAAACCGAGGGACTGGATGGGAGGCGTTCAGGGACCGAGGGACTGGATGGGAGGCGTTCAGGGACCGAGGGACTGGATGGGAGGCGTTCAGGGAGGGGAATGGGAGATGGTCGGCTTGTCAACGCCGGAAGCAGCGAGGGCTTCGCTCAGAGTGTGTGGTGACGCCACCCGTTCCCCCGCGGCGGAGTCCTACCCCCCCTCCAGACTGTTATTAGGACTGATTTATATGACCATAACATTTTAAAGATCTGCTCTTTTGCTATGAATGGTTTGACTGATTTTGACTTGAATTGTTTTGAGTTATTTTCATGTGATCTGTGAGTCTGTTTATCCTGAGTGTTTAGAGTCGGCTGTGGTCTTTACAGGAGACGCCAAATTTACTGGCACTATAAATGTGAAATTGCTAAATGTTGCGTTTATGCAAGTTTCTATGAGTGGAAACTTGCCTAATATTAAAGTCTAGCACAGTTGACGGCAAAAACAACGCTCGATTCGATCGGCCACCCGACTGATCTCATAGATGGAAATAAGACTCAATACGAGTTGTATTGCGACACAAACGTTCGCCAAATCGTTAAGTTGTTTGTAGCGGCTAGCTGTGCAGAGAACAGAGAACATGAATAGCCATATGATGGGAAATAGCAAATCAAGAATACTTAGCCTCGATCCAGGTAATGCCAGCAGACCGAGCCATTGAAGATCTGCTGTATATATAGGAGGGAGCTACAGGTGGTAGCCGTTAGCCATACTCTACTTCGTAGCTCCGCTCGTCCAGAAGGCAGTGTCTTCACAGGACAGTTTTGCATCCTACTGCTAGCCTCCGGAAGCGGCGCAGAGCGCGTGCACAATAACAAGTTACTTATAAAAATTGTTAATCATTTACTTTTAGATTACTTTAAATACAATTCTAATACAGAAGTGTCTCCTCAAACGGTACTTTCAAACTATACAGGATTAAATCAGATTGTTAAATAAAGGCGTCTTTGATTGAAACAGAAGTATATGCAAAGTATAGCGTCCACTCTTCGCAGTTAACGGAGCGTTCAAAGTCGGCTCCCGCAGGCAGAGTCCACGTTTTATCTGATGTACAGCACGTCCACTAAATTAACTGAGACGCACGCCCTGAAACGTTCAATCAGGCCCAGCGCGACACTGCAACATCAGCAACGCTTACTTCGTCTGCCAGCTGACCTTAGCTTACACATTTATCACTTCAATTCACAACCAAAGTTTATCACCAGGGTTGGGTTAGCACTGATGTCAGTTATTAAGTTAGAATGACTAACTCACGTACTAAGTCCTTTTCCCAGTAACTAGTAATCTATCTAGTAACCTAGCCTTCATTTTTCCAACACAGCAATCGGATTAAAGTTTCGTACTTCCTTTTTCTTTACTGGAATGGTTTGTACGTTTTTTTTTTTCATCCAAGCGACGTTGACAAGAGGGGTTGAAGAATTTGGCGATAAGACATGGCAGAAAAGCCGGCAAGCGGAGTAGAACTTGCGACACTATGGCCGCTGTTATCTAAACTACAGCGCCATTACTAGGAATGGGGCAGTCTTCAGGTGCAACGTCTCTAACCGCTTCGCCATCGACGGCCTCCCCCATAACCCTCCTGATTTGACCTTATGTTTCATAGTAAATTGTACATTAAACCAAAATAAATAACATTAACAGTAAA
>OMKY01215349.1:0-12494 GCA_900302395.1 Bregmaceros cantori | reverse complement strand
GGTGCAACGGATCACGTTGATCCGAATTTCGGATCGGAACAGGGGGAACGGTTCGGATCATGCCTGAACCGCGGACTAGGCGCGTGCGTGTGCGTGGCCGCACGGCGCACACCGCTCCGCTGCGCTCCAGTTTAAAACACGACTCTCCCTGCTCCATACAGCCCCGTGTAGCAGAAACGCGAGTGTATGTGTGTGTGTGTACGCGAGCGTGTGTGTGTACGCGAGCGTGTGTGTGTGTGTGTATACGCACACAAGTTTGTGTGCCCGTGTGTGCGTGCACGCGCGGTCACAGCTGTAGCGCGAGTATTTCAACACTATCTGTCTCTCTCTGTCGATCTCTCTGCTTCTCTCTCTCCCCCACTCTCTGCCTCTCTCCCGGCCTCTCTCTCTCTCTCTCTCTCCCCGTCTCTGTCTGTGTCTGTCTGTGTCTCTCAACTGAATAGTTCAGAAATGCAATGAATCACATAAATGAAGTATAATATGGCAGTGTGTAATTCAATATGATTTTGATAAGAGCAGCAACATATACATGTTCAAATGAAAATAAATAACAAGGTTCTCTTCATTACATTTGTAAATAGATAATATGTGGTTATTAATAATATTATTTATGTTTAAAACATATATTATCCCGATGCACTTAAGTTGAGTTAATGTATTTTAATTCAACATTTTTTAATAAACAAAATACAAACTTGTGTTTTTATTTTTGTCTTGTCTTTTTTGTTTTCTTTTTTTTTTTTGCGATGATCCGAAAAAATCCGTGATCCGTGAGCTCTGATCCGAGGATCGGTCCGAACCGTGAGTCTCTTGATCCGTTGCACCCCTAATATATATATTAAGATCCGATTTGACGACTGGGACGTGATCAAGTAAAGAAGGGGCGGATGTAAGGTAGTAGCTTAAGTGCGCCAGCAGGTGGTATCAGAGAGTTTGCCTGAGGCATTTTGTCCCCTGGCAGACACCGTAGTTGGCAGTGGTCATGTGCTGTGCGGCCACCATTTTGATTCTCTGTCTTGCCTGTGCTTTGGAAGGTAAGAACAACTGCCCTTGGCTCTCCACCTTTTTACTAATACCTTGGTCAAAAATCGTTTTGATTCACTTTGTTTAATGGATTGTATGTAGGGAGGTGTTTCTGCATTGTTTTATAGGTTGGATGCCTTTCTAACTGCATTTTATATAATGTGTCCTTTTGCTGTATCTAGCTAGTGCTAGAAGTATTGTTTCCTACTCAAACTTTGTACTTTATATGTTTTTATTTCACTATATGTTTATAAGATATATAAGCTCTGTCTGGCATGTGCTTTGTAAAGGTGACATCAAACGACAATAAAAAGGTCTCAACCGTGATCATCACCAGCCAGTGTGTCCGACTCCCCTTCGTATCTCACCCGACAATCATCACTAAACACAACGCAGAGTTCTGGGTGGTGGAAGGCAGAACGGCCTACACACACACACACACACTGAAAATTGAAAATTGCCGCTAGGCAGTGCACGACATTGGTTCAAAGATGGTATTATCGGACGTGTGAAGGTTTATCAGATGCATTAAAGTCTATCGGACACCTGAAAGTCTTGTTGGTGTGTGGTTCATTTGTGCTTGGCTAGATGTTGTTTTCGGGTGTTGCCCATCTTCACCCAACAGTTTTGATTATATTGTGCTTATTGGATATTATTAATTGTATTGTGTAGTTTATTGAACTCTGGCTTAAGGCCAGATAGGCAATTGTACTTGTGAATGTCCTTGTCCCGCCGGGACGCGGGTTCCCGGGCAAAGCACACATAGTCTTGCCTATCTGGCAGGGAATTTGGCGCGGCGTTATTTGGGTGCCAGGACGATCCCTATGAAGGGCAGGACAACCAAATGCGCTGCTGCCGTTGATCAGCACCAGGTCTGTGTCCCCCACGTCGACCTTGACGCCTGAGTGACACCTGCGCACAAGCGGCTCTTAACAGTAATAACATAACTGTGACATCACTGTTTACTTTACATGACAGGTTACTGTAATAACGGCATGGTTTACTCTGATGTCATTCCGTATTTTTCAAATACCATACATCTTTAAATAGCATATTTAAATCCTAAGAATATGTTGAAATGCCTTTAACGGTTGCAATGTACCTGCTGATGCAGATGCTCTGAGGTCCGGTCTCACACAGTGAAAGGACCAGGTAGTTCCTGCCCTGCCTGGGCTCGGTCTGCTGGCTCTCAGGGCCAGTGTGCAGGCCCGGGGAGTCGCCAGTCAGCAAGGAAGGGGAGTGCAGCGTAGGTGTGGAGGGGAAGCCTTCGTCGGAGCTCTCTGGGGCAGAGGGTGTGAGAGATTGAGGCAGGTTTTAATCAAGTCAAACTAGACATGTGTAACCGAAACACAAATGTACAGCTATGGATAAAATAAAACAAGCCAAACCATTGATGGGAAAATGCTCAATTTGTAGGGCAGCCGTTCCAATGATTAGAGGATCAGACCGAAACGGTCGTTCGAATCCTGCCTCTGACTGTTTTCATGCCAGAGTGAGCTTACTGCTTAGTCAAGACAGTGAACACAAAATTGCCACCAATCGCGGCAGCTGCCACCTTTGGTGTGTAAAGGTACGGGGTGTGTAGGCACATGCCGAGTCGCCAACGGTGGCAGCCCAGAAGGCTCTGCGTGTGCATTCATTACAATATTATAATCCCCATATTAATATCCTACAATAATAATAATCCCCAATGATAATAATGATGATAGTGAATGTCGCTACTTACTCACTGGAGTCAATTGTTAGTATTACATCCAGTGCTAGAGTTTGCACTCATGTATCTCTCATGACCACTTACTTTGCCGAAGTCTACTCTGGGTTGCACAGAATTGCATAAATAGTTTTAGGTAAACTTGAGACCTCTGTCTCACTTTTTTTCCTTTTGAGTCCTTTTTGCTGCTCTATTTTATGCATGAACATACATTTTGTGTCAATGTCCTGGTGCATTGACAGTTTCCAAAAAAGTTATCATGAGTCCTTGACATCAGCTGTGTGAAATAATTGATGTACCATAATTTCTGCACTATAAGGCACACTGTCAATGAATTGCCAATTTTTCAAACATTTTTCATATATAAGGCTCACCTGAGTAAGCTCCAGAAAGAAAGCGAGAGCGAGAGAGAGAAATAATGAGAGTGGATTCAACATACCAGAATTCCAACATTGCTTTGGGGCAGTTGAGACTATCCCGTGTGATTATACACCATATTTTAAGTAGGATTAAATATCACATTTTGAAAATATGTTAAAAAAAAAAAGTAAAAGTTGTGTCATAAAAAAGTATACACACATTTTAATTTAATTGATTTTGTAGGCTGACATTAATCATCTGGTCTAGTACGGTGGTCGCCGCGTCATGAGCCACACAAAAATTGCTTTGAGGTCAGTAAACACAACCAGAATTAATCCATATATAAGACACACTGTTTCTTTTTTTTCTTTTTTTTGTAAAGAAAATTAAGTACTTTAAAGTGTGAGTTATATTATGGAAAATACGTTAGTGTACTGTAATATAATAGTGTCTTTGCAGTTCAGTGATCATTCCTGGTGGTGACCCAAGAGTGTCCTAGTCCTTGGGGTCAGGCTGAAGGTTTTATCAGGTCAGCACAGCCGTTGCTGTCCAAACCGGCGTTATCAGAATCAGTTACACGTCTAACGACAAATCTCAGAACAGACGGGCTTTTATGCTGCATGCGCACCAAGCGGTTACTCACTGGTCACTGTATTAGGTACAATTGACTGCTTGTCAACCACATCGAGGATTAAAGGAAAGCACCACTGAAAATGAATACTGAAATATGTTCTTCCCTGATCTTCCCTGCGTGGCTAGCAACCCATCTTGCCTCCATGTGCAGTACTTTGGTACCATAGCTTGGCCCCATGGACCCAAGCGGGGGTGAAGATGCGTGAAGATGCCACATTTGATTTTGTGTCAACAAATTTAGTCGAGTAGGAAACATTTGAAAGTGTTTACTTTCTCCTATTCCTCCTTTGTAGCCATGCATTACCATTTCGCTAACAAAGTACCACCCTGTGCAGAGTGACACAGGTAAGTTAGGGATGATCGATTGGGCTTTCAGGGAAGAACATATTTCAAAATTAACTAGAAGCATGAGTGCAAACCTGCGCCAAAATCACAGTTTGTAAGCTCATAAGGGTTGTCAAACTATGACGTTACTTATAGGCTACAGAAATCCACCATTCACTTCCGTTTGTAATTTCCAACAACTGTACAAAATTTCATCCAGATCTGTGTGTAGCATTCACAGTTATCCTGCTGACAGACAAACAAACAAAAACATCATCTCCTTGGCAGAGGTAATGATGTAAATGCACCAAAATGTAATCACTTGTTCCGTTTTTCATTTCCAACAACAGTACAAAATGTTGTCCAGATCCGTGCACAACTTTTTTTTCAGTTATTCTGGTGACAGACAGACAGACGGACAAACAAATAGACAAACCAACTTGACCGAAAACATTACCTGCTCGGTGCAGGTAATTATCAGGGGCGTTATGTGTATGCTATTTCCTCACCCTGAGATGCTGGTGAAGTTTAGCTGAAGTTTGAACGCATCACAGGCACAAGCAGGTAGTCAGAAAGGGTTAGAGACAACTCCAAACTCCAATCAGAGCATATTTCACAACAATTGTTTGTATGCACTGGACAAAGCTGCCACTGTTACTTGTAAAAAAATAACCTGACTCCTGATTATTGTCAACTGCACTTAAAAGTAACTATGTTGATTTCTTTAATTACTTTTCATTATTTTTCAGCAGCTGCTGAGTGCCAACACCCTGCACAACTAGATTTAGTTCAGTGGGAGCATAACTATTTTAACTATAAGTATGGCAACATTGTACGAACAAAGCAGTGGTGTGAAAACTATGTTACGTATATAAATGTCATTCTATGAAACACCATACCATGTGATACCATGATTATCGTTTCAATAATCAAATTGATTCTTTCTGTTGAGCGATTAGCGATGACTTACAAAAGCTTGCGAGGATCTTTTCCCTCCCCCACTACTCTAACCAAGGTGGGATTCGGGGGGGGGGGGCATTCATGAGCATTCAACTTCATTCACAGTTTGATCTGCGATCTCAGTTTTCCTGGAGACGACTTTTGTTCGCACTTGGATGACCCTTGGTGTCTCTTTATTTTGCCATTTCAATCATTGATTGCCATTTACTGTATGTCGATAAATAGAAGTATGTTCCTCCTCGTCACAGTGTCGTTTATTTGATTTCCTTCCCCATTGCTGTCACAACATTCCATGGGCAAACATGGGACTTTAAGACCTGCTCCCGCGCAACACCTCCCGCTCCTTTGGCAGGCACTGCTGAGCCCTGTCTACTAAGGCCACCAGACTTACGCTGTATAAATGTAAGTTTTCTTGTCTATCCTATTTTGTTCATAGTGAACCCTCAAAGGCTGATGCCCATTTCTTTTTTCAATTCTCAAAAGTGGGTGATATTCTCGTGGGTAGCGTGATCATGTGAAATTATGGGACCGGAGTTAATTTCAACTTTGAGTTCCAAGTTCCCCACGGAACAGCAGTTACCTGTTGAAAATTGTTAGAATTTTCTTGAGAACACTGCATCGAGTATGCAGCATACCTAATGTAATTAGAGTTGAATCCCAAATGACGGTGTAACAATTCAACTGCCTTCCTTCATAGTGCACCGAAATGTGATGCACTTTGAAAGTACACAAACTGGAACATACAGAAGATTAATTTCCCATCACAAGCGAAGACCACGCTGCCTACCTGTGTCCATGAAGGATCCCAGCCGGCACACCTGCCCAATGCAGCGGATCCAGACGTTCATCTCCTCCTGCGTCTTGGCCAGCAGGTAGAAGACCCGCGACGCCGTCTTCACCACAAACGGAAACTTGTGGTGCATCGAGCGTCGGATCACCAGCATCCCTGCCGGTACCTCCGGCCACACCTCACACTCCCGCAGGTCGATGGTACGGATGGGGCGCCGTGACGTGCTGCTTTGGTAGTACTCCAGAACGTCTGGATCACCACTCATACGACCGCGTCGCAGCACAAACCACCGCTTTCTCCATGTCTGAGTAGGTGGAGAACAGATAAAAATGACTCAATATGACATTCTGTCAAGACTGTGGCATGAGGAGAGTGGCCACACTGTGGCTGTAAAACTGTTAGGATAACAAAAACAGTAGCCCCCATGACAACATCAGAAAGAGGACATAAGTAGCATGACCTCCATTCCCTCTGGCAAGCCATATAGAGCACTGCATACTAAGGACAGATTTCAAAACTGTTTCTTCCTCCATGTGGCGATGCTCCATGGGCATTGGCGAGTACTTTATTTGCCTCAAGGGGCAATTTGGTTCTTACTTAGCATGTTAATTTAAAGTTGCATGAACATGAGATATTATCCTTTCTACTTTCCACAACACTTGTGTCTCCCACAATCACTTGTATCCGACCCTAAATTACTCCTGTGTACACGCAAACCTGGGAAATAAATCACATTCTGAAAAAGAGATTTAAAAATTAACACTATGATCAGGGCTCCGAACCGGTTCAAGGAACGAAAACAAAAACCAGAAACAAACAAAATTTTACGAGGAGCGGAAACAGAAACTAATGAAAAAAAATTCAATGGTTCCGGAAAAGAAACGGAACATTATGAAATCCAGAAAAACCGGTTAAGAACGTTTTTATTTTCCGTTCTCTATGTATTTTAACATATCCTATGTCTGGGAGACTATTTCCAGTTGTGCATCCATCCAACTTTGACTGTCTGTCATCAAGCCCCATGCATCTGGGGTTCCATCTTGTGGACAGATGAGGAAGCGAATGTAATGGTGTTTTAGAGCCGGTTTTGCTTTGCATATTGTGCAAAGTTTGAAAATCCACCAAATATTTTTTGTATGAAAAATAACTAAACTTAACATTGCACAATATGACGTACTTTAAGAAAGAACAATTTCTTTGCGCTCCGAACAAGTTCAGGACCAATAGTTTCGTGGCGGAAACATTAACGGAACAGAACGTTTCAAAAATAATTTCGTTTTCCAGCCCTGACTCTGATAGTGGGCAATGAGTTTTCGGTTTCGGAGCAACACCAGTAAAATGTCTCTCTCCCCTACTCTCTCAGATGACTAACTAGCTTGACAGAAAATACAGAAGTTGTCTGTCTGTGTGGGTGGTGTGTGTGTCTCTGTACTGGCAATGACACAAAACACAGTTTTAGACACACCAACAATGGGCGTTGTTGGCACCAAAACACACTTTTCTATTTGTCTGTTCAGCAAAAAAAAGAGTTGAAACAAATGCAGTATGAAAACATATGTTGACTTTATATTATAATAGTACATTACATTACAGTACGTCCGCATCAACTGCTGTATTTGAGACTGCTGAAGGAATGATTGCTACTGATTTATGACTCTCATTTGTTGTATTCTGCTGGGTTTCTTTTTGTTTTTGTTTTTGGCACATACGCTATTCTTCCATTTTAATGACAGAATTAGCTTCTTAAGCCCAATTCGCACTGCCATTGAATTACGTGGGGACCTCTGGTAATTCTCAATTACCCCCTGACATCTGTGTTATTTTGTTGCACATTCTGACAGGATTAGTAAAAGCCTGTCTTTTGCTCAGACATTATGATTCATATTCAGTATTTTTGCTTGCCCACATGTATACAACCATACACAGACTTCACTCTCACACACACGCACATGTGTGCGTGTATTTGTTAATACACGCGCACACATGCACAAAGTTAAACAAATTCAGAATTCAAACCATTATGGTGTTTCGCCGAATCATAGTAGGTAACTCGCAAAGGAATTATTACTTTGCAAATCACGGACATGGCGCATTCGCACGTCAAATGAAACACAGACGTCCTCCGCAATTATTACCAATTACCAGGGGTCCATAGGTAATAAATGTCTAATGCGATTTGGGCTTTAGATATCTAGAACCATCTGAGTTTACTCATACGGCTACTGAGCACCAGGTATCACCGGATGAGTCAAGCAGCACAAATGACCCAAATACTCCTCTACCTACGACGTGGCGGAATCCCAAGCTATCTGTACAACGTGCCTTGTAAACTGTCCCCCTGTACATAGACCTAAATTCATTTTTGTTACATGTCTGTGTTTTGCTGCGTCCACATCCATAGTCTGTGAGCTTGTGTAATTGACATTGGCAATGAACTTCATTCGGTTTCTGATTTTTTTTAGGGACTCCTATCGCTTTAACTGTTCCTCTTATGTACTTATTTCTTATCTACATAATAAATGGAAATCCTATTGATGACATGATGGCTTTTCTGTGTATGTTCCCATATTGTTATGATTGTTGCTCTATTCATCATTTTCACAGTCTCCGTTTGTTACAGAATGTGCAACAAACAGAGACTGGGTCAACCATGGGTCAACCTTCTCCAGAGGAGCCGATCCAGGATCGGGTAGGTCAGTACTGAACATTTGTAGATGTTACGTTTGCGTTGTCTGCCTCTGTTTCTTTTATCTTCCACTTTTCCCTCAAGGCCGAATTTCCTTAGGCTGATTTGGGAGCGCTTTTACAGATCTGCTTTTGATTATTGCTATTAACGGTTTGCGTGATGTTAGCTCTGTTACATCTATGTGATTTGTGAGTTTGTAAGTCTATTACTCTATTATTTCTACTGCTGAATGTAGTTTTTCCTTATGTATGAATAAAGTATCTGTTACAAGAGTTAAGATGTTGAGGTCGTCCTATCTATCAGTCTAGTAACTTGTGAGTTATATTTAGCATAGAATGTTTCAATTGTTTAGTTTTTCAATGGTTCTCATCAAAGGCCGGTCAGCCTGTCCTGTTCCAATGCTATACAACTGTCCTCTATACCCGACAATGTCAGGATGGAGTAAACAAATGGGTTGGCTTATTTTGGGTTCATTTCTGTCATAAATGGAGGGATTATAAAGCATGCAAATCACGATACTAATAAACGAAATAACAGAAAAATACAATAATAATAATAATAATAATAATAATAATAATAATAATAATAATAATAATAATAATGATAATGATAATGTATTATTATTATCATGATCAAATCTGCTAATGGTGTAAACGCGAAGGCAAAGCTAAAGAAAAATGCATTCGTTTTAATTTTTTTTTTCTTTTTCACTTCCTAACTATCTCTTTACTTTCAAGATGGCTGAATTAAAACATTAATAGTGTGGGATAGTGTGATGCTAGCCTGCTTCCTATTGCATTATTCTAGTCTGCTGATGCTTGCCTGCTGCCTAGTAGCATTATGCTAGTCTGATGTTGCAAACCTGCTGCCTGGTATCATTATGCTAACCTGCTGCCCAGAAAGCATGCCTGCTGCCTAGTAGCATGCTACCTTGCTGCTTCTATCATATGCTAGCCTGCTGCCTAGTAGCACTATGCTAGCTTGCTGCTTCTAGCATATGCTAGCCTGCTGCCTAGTAGCATTATTCTAGCCTGCTGCCTAGTAGCATTATGCTAGCCTGCTGCCTAGTAGCATTATGCTAGTTTGCTGCTTCTAGCTTTTGCTAGCCTGCTGCCTAGAAGCAGTATGTTAACCCTGGTCTGCTGGTCTGCAGCCTAGAAGCATTATGCTAGTCTACTGCTGCTAGTCTGCTGCCTAAAGCATTATGCTAGCCTGCTGCTGCTAACCTGATGCCTAGAAGCATTATGCTAACCTGCTGCTGGTAGCTTGATGACTCAAAGCATTGTGCTAAGCTGCTGCTGCTAGCTTGCTGTCTAGTAGCATTATGCTAGCTTGCCGCTTCTAGCCTGCTTCCTAACAGAGACATTAAACATTGCAACATGAGAAGATGATTGTACATTACAGGCTTAGCAGAACTGGTATATTTCACCCAGCTGTCTGTGCAGAGAATCTATATACACATAGATATATGCATAATACATTTGTTTTATTTATTTATTGGTATTTGTATTTTTGACCTGAATAAATTCTAAAAAAAAATCATTGGGACCCAGTTAAAACATGGTGCACGCGTAGCCGTGCAAATCGTCATTTGTATCAGTGTGTTTTAGTGTAGTTGTCCCAGGCCGTGGTGATGATTGACAGCTAGCAGTGAGGCGAGGAGACTAGCAGGGCCGTGGTGGTGGTTAGAAGCTAGAATCGAGGCTAAGGCGTTCATTTCATTCCTTTTTATTCTGTAAGCGTAGCAGGGGGGACATCGAGCAGGTGTGTGGTATTAATGTGTTTTAGTGTAGTTGTCTCTGCTATCACTGAGTAGTGGAATAGGCTAAGGGCCGTGATAGTGGTTGGTAGCTAGCAGCGAGCCTAGCATGGCCGTGATGGTGCTAGCAGTGAAATCATCAGCAAGATTGCACAAACATCGGTGGCTCTAGCAAAGCTAAGTACGATTTCCACTGGCTCGCAGATCAGACTGATCATTATTTCATCATTATTTCTGTATGCATGTGAGACATGGACCTTGGCGGCAAAACTCGAGAGAAGAATTCAGGCTACAGAGATGAGATGTTTCCGCAGGCTCCTCGGCATCTCGTATAGAGAGAACATCACCAACAAAGAAGTGAAAGCCAGAATAAAACAAGCCATTGGACCATATGAAGATCTACTAACCACAGTCAAAAAATAAAGACTAAAATGTTACGGATATGTCATAAGATCCCAAGCTGTCTCAAAAACAATCCTCCAAGGCACAGTGCCAGGTGGAAGGAGGAGAGGAAGACAGAGAAAGCGATGGGAAGATAATATCCAAGAGTGGACAAGTTGCAGATGAATGCCACCATGCAAGTGACCAAGGACAGAGCGAGATGAAGAGAGTTGTTCCAAAGTCTTCAGAGGTGCCCCAACAGCCAGACTACGGGAGTGATGATGATGATGAGTGAGGCTAACGGTGTGTTTCTACCGGAATTCGTTGACGCCTGTCACGGGCGGCGCGAATATTCAAAATGTGCGCTCGTGCCAGTGGTGTTTCAATTCAAGTTACTGCTTGTGACAAGCGGCGCATCTAGGAAGGGTTGGCGTTAGATCAGATACCTCCTTCAAAGGCCATAGGTATCCAATCTAACGCTACCCGTCTATGTGGAAGGGAAGGCGCGTGCCGGGAGACTCGCAGAGCTGAAATAATTGAATATCGACCACGGCGTTATTCATTCTTCACAAACAGAGAAGGGGGGAGAGTGCGCCTTGCTGAGTCCTCTGCAAGGTGAGAACATAGCTGGTGATAGATTCGCTTTTCATTATTTGATTGAATGGACAGGTTGCAGGGGAGGACAAAGAAAGATGGTGAGGGGCGGGGGAGCAAGAGTGGGATAGGTAAAGGCTTGATGCACAGCTCCCACCTCTTCTCCCAAAGCGGTGTGAGGCTTCAGTTCAATTTTTTCAACTCCCGCGTCCACTGCCTCGCTCGTTTCTGCATCTGATGCCCGCGCATGTCTGTGTCGAATCACATCAGCGCCATGTGGCAACTGGTCCTGGACGCAAATTCTTCCGTCGTGTTTCAATGCCCCATCTCTTCCCATCCACTTACATTGTATTTTCGGGATTTTCGCCGCCTGTGACAAGCGTCAACGAATTCCGGTGGAAACACACCGCAAGAGACTGTGGTGGTGGTTCGCCAGCTAGCATCAAGGTTAGGGGCTCATTTCATTCTATTTTTTATTGCGTAAGCATTGCAGGGGTTTGGGTGCGTCGCGCAGGTATGTGGCCAATGCCCTGGCGAGTGTTAGTGGCGGCATATTTGTTTCTCTAGCAAGAGCTGTTTGGATGCTTCAGAGAAACTGACAAAAGCCATCGTTTTTAAAGATTGCGGTAGATTGTTCCAGAGTTTTGGGCTTATGAAAGCGAGCATGTTCTGGCCAAAAGTGGTAGCTTTCATGGGTAACAGGCATTCCCTCACTATAGCGAATTTTACACCGACTCACCGCGCCATAGAGGCACATGCATGCTTTCCAGTGCCTAACCGACTGAGCTACTGGGCAGCACACACTATGCAATTTTGCTGCTGATAGCCTGCTGCTTTGTAGCATTATGCTAACTTGCAGCTGCTAGTTTGCTGCCTAGTGGCATTATGCTACTGTACTGCTCCTAGCTAGTTGCCTAGCATAATGCTACTAGCCTGCTGCTGCTAGTCTGCTTGCCTCGTAGCATTATTCTATTCTGCTGTTGCTAGCCGGCACCTCTGGGTGGGTGGAAGTGAAATACTGTGGTAAATGTGGCCATGGACTTACGTTCAGCTCACATTATTACAGATTTTTTTAGGCACGCAATGCCAGAGCTCTGCTATCTAAAGAAAATGTTCTGTTTCTGGAAAAAGAGCATCATTCTTTTATTTTGCTTTTTATTGTATTCTATCTATGAACAAAACTATCAATATATCTAGCTCATATTATTTCTTACATTATTGTTATCAGGTTCACCTATGAGTTTCTACATGTATATATATATACACGTATGTG
>OMKY01215334.1:0-10070 GCA_900302395.1 Bregmaceros cantori | reverse complement strand
AGAAGAAGAAGAAAAAGAAGAAGAATTCATTTCACTTTACTTTTTAAATATAATTTAATTACTTCATACAACATGTACCTATGCATACAAGCGTATGTAGAAACACATACCTACTAATATATATGTAGTCTGTGTGTGTGAGCACAGCATCATGGGTAATTCACTTGGTCGCAGTTCCAGCGCAGTGCACGTACAATAGACGATTCTGGCTGTCAGTATGAGACAGCACGAGGCTCGTCCGTGGGCCGTATGCGACTGGTGGAGTTTACACCGTGATGCGGGCTGACTGACACCATACAAGTGGCCGAGAACGGAGAGAGATGGAGAGAGCTGCTTGTCAAGTCCCCAGTGGTGATCCAACGGTCAGACAGACTACGAGGACGGAGAGAGATGTAGAGAGCTGGTTGTGAAGCCTTCAGGGGTGCCCCAACGGTCAGACAGACTACGAGGACAGAGAGAGACGGAGAGAGCTGGTTGTGAAGCCTTCAGTGGTGCCCCAACGGTCAGACAGACTACGAGGACAGAGAGAGATGGAGAGAGCTGGTTGTGAAGCCTTCAGTGGTGCCCCAACGGTCAGACAGACTACGAGGACAGAGAGAGATGGAGAGAGCTGGTTGTGAAGCCTTCAGTGGTGCCCCAACAGTCAGACAGACTACGAGGACAGAGAGAGATGGACAGAGGTGGTTGTGAAGCCTTCAGTGGTGCCCCAACGATCAGACAGACTATGGGGTGGATGGAGATGAGCTATAGGGGATACGGAGCAAAGTTGGACGCAGCCAATATCATTTGACAGAAGTAGACACGACTGACGGGTGGTGTCTCTGGGTGTGTTGCCAGGGCTACGCTGATAGTGCGTAGTCAATGTAACGCTGCAGGCAATGTGGGAAGTCGGTGTGAAAGCATGTGTAGTAGTTACACACCTGGCAGAGCTAACAGGTCGTTAGTGTTCCTCATATCCGGAGTTCAGCGTCGAGTCAGGGCAGGAGGTTCCGTTTAATAACCGGACTCTTCTTCAATTACCCTGGAGGTCTTCATTTCTAATTTCTTGTACTTTTCCTGCGCGTGCTTCATCTTTCAATTGTATTGATAGGCTTTTGAGAGCGGTGGGGGGACTGGGGCAGGAGGCGAACCCAGCCTTGGGCATAGAGAGAATTTGGTGCACTCTGCGAACATACTGTGCTACAGTGGCAGTACAGGTTTTTATTTATTGTTGAGGTTATTTTAATTAGGTTCACAGAGAAGGTCTCTCTCTGATTTGGATGTTTGGTTAAATATGGACATCATCTAAACATGTTTTATTTTTTTTTACCTTCTTCTTGTTATATTTCTCTGACATTCCCATGTTCATTTGTCACGTCATTGGCAATTTTCTGAGAGTTGTTGTTTAATTGTTGTTTTTTGTAACATCCACGACCGTAATCATCATCATCATCATCCTCACTCCCGTAGTCTGTCTGACCTTTGGGGCACCACTGATGACTTTTGCAACTAGCTCTCTCCATCTCTGTCTGTCCTCAGCCACTCGCATGGCATCAATCAGCCTGCAACTTGTCCACTTGTCCCTTCGCTTTACCTTTTAGGAGGACAGGAAGAGATGGAGAGAGCTGGTTGTGAAGTCTTCAGTGGTGCCTCAACAGTCACAGAGTACGAGGACAGAGAGAGATGGAGAGAGCTGGTTGCAAAGTCTTCAGTGGCGCCCCAACAGTAACAGAGTACGAGGACAGAGAGACATGGAGAGAGCTGGTTGTGAAGTCTTCAGTGGCGCCCCAACAGTAACAGAGTACGAGGACAGAGAGAGATGGAGAGAGCTGGTTGTGAAGTCTTCAGTGGCGCCCCAACAGTAACAGAGTACAAGGACAGAGAGAGATGGAGAGAGCTGGTTGTGAAGTGGCGCCCCAACAGTCAGACAGACTACGGTCGATGAAGATGAAGGACAATGCCTCTATATCTTTAGTGGTCATTCTCAGCAGTGTAATTACACTTGACTCACTCACTTCACACTGGGTTTCCCTTGATAATGGCTTTTCCCCATGACGCTCTGCGTTGTGTCATTTTGTCGTTATTGTCATACTCATCAGTGACCCCTCCCTGGCCGCTTCACACCCACCTCACTAGCAGGGCTCTGAACCGGTTCAAGGAACGAAAACGAAAAACCGAAAACGAACAGAAATGTACTGAATTTTACGAGGAGCGTAAACGGAAACGAAAAAAGATTTTTTCAACTGTTCTGGAACAGAAACGGAACCTTATGAAATCCACAAAACCTGTTAAAAACCTGTTCTCGATATATTTTTAACATATCCTATGTCTGGGAGACTATTTCCGTCCACTTTCACTGTCAGTCATCCAGCCCCATGCATCTGGGGCTCCATCTTGTGGACAGACAAGGAAGCAAATGTAATGGCACTGAAGTTTGAAAGTCCACCAAATATATTTTGTATAAACTATATAAAAAACATAATATTTCACAAAATTAGGAACTTTAAGAACGAACAAAATTTTTGCGTTGAGGACCGATATTTTGGTGGCGGAACGGTTCTGAGAACGAAAACGTTAAAGATAGACCTGGCTGAACCGTTCGGAACAGAACACATGAAAAATAATTTTGTTTTCACACCCACCTCACTAGTATTAGCTAATAGCCGGTTTAGTATCAGCTATTGTATTAGCTATTAGCCGTTGTACCGCGGTAGTCAATGTTAATATAACACCTGGTTGCCATTTAATAGCTTTCAAACCCTCCCAATCCCGATGGGGCCACTTTATGGTCGTCTGCCGTGACTGGCTCTGCGTGGGACTCCTGCCACGGTTCCTCGTGTCATTGTTAGCTGCGTGTTGATTCAGCGCAGCGCGAACAACAGGGGGTGCAATTTAACCTCATTTCTCCGCCATTAGCTTGTTATGTGCATTATCACGGTTTGGGCTGTTTCTGCGGGTTGTATGAAAGATGAAGAAGCAGCTGCGTTTAAAGTTGCGCTGACACAATGGGCAACACTTTTAGTGCCGTTGGTGTCATTACGTTGATAGCTCAACCTGAGCTGTGGAAGGTGTTCTGCTGACAGGGTGTCCTAGTGTTCCAACCACAGCGCGGATACTAAATGTTGATATTTTATTATCCCAAATTTTCATGGATTGGATGAAGATACAAATGGAACAGTCACCAAAATTGTGAACATTGGAAGTCTGGTGTGCCACCATTATAGCCTTCTGCTAAGCCTAGTCACACACCAATAGTCTATTATTAACTCACACTAGGTTCCATAATAATAATAATATTAATAACTAGAAGCACTCAGCCTAACCACTAAACCTAACCCCTAAAACTAGTCTAACCTAAAATAAAAACAAAAACAAAAAAACAATTTGCAGGTTGAAAAAAAGACGCAAAAGAAGTGCCCACGGCGGGATTTTGAACCCGGGACGTTGTGGTTAAAGTCGAGTATGTTACCACTGTGCTATACACGCTGATGCAAAGGATGGGGAGCAGACAACCTTAAGTTGCTGTCGGCGGCTCGTCATGTTTTAGTTCTGAAACATCCCAAACGCGATCGGAAACATTCGGAAATGGCACCGCCGGTCAAAAATGGCATCGGCCGCTTGGGAGACAAAAATGCACCTCGGCCGCTCCTGCGGGAGACACACGTGACGTCACTACGGAGAACGGGGATCACTCACCCGTTAATATCAAATCAAATCAAACTTTATTTATATAGCACTTTTCATGCAGAGCAATGTTACTTATAGGCTACAGAAATGCACCAAAATGGAATCCCTTCTTTCTTTCATAATTTCCAACAATTCTGGAAAATTTCATCCAGATCCAT
Organism: Bregmaceros cantori; assembly: GCA_900302395.1. NCBI lineage: Eukaryota > Metazoa > Chordata > Actinopteri > Gadiformes > Bregmacerotidae > Bregmaceros > Bregmaceros cantori. The sequence continues at coordinate 6,246 of OMKY01215334.1, read as the reverse complement.
GCTTTTCAGCCATTTATATAGCACTTTTCTGCTTGCCGGCGGCAGACATTGTGGTGGTATTACATGAGGCAATGTATATGTATACATACGGTTAAGTGGTATACCTTACTTCACATCCCTTGTATAAGGGCAATTACAATGGACGTATTTAGGCTGACATCTGCCGGCGATTGATAGCATATTACCATGGATGAATCAATAATAGAATACTTTTAAATGGACAATGTCATGCTAATATTGCCTGTTCATCTTACCACAATGATACCACCACAATGTCTGCTGCCGCCAAGTTGCGACGTCACCATGCAACAGCCCTATTGTACAGTCACGTACCATGCAAGGTGCTCACCATGACCCAAGGCTCAGTGTCTTGCCCAAGGATACTCTGTCGGAGACGAGATTCAAACCACCAACCTTTTGGTCATTGGGATTGCCGCTCTGGCAACTCAGATACAGCCAAACCATCACCACTGTTATGATACTTTGAGTAGCGACGAATAATAGGGTGGACGGCCTAATGTGGCACACCTACGTTCCAGTGGCTGTGGCTCCTCCCTAAACTAATGAATGTCAGTGCAACTATGGTAAAAGCAAACCATGGTAATGTGTCTAACACTAAGGTCAACTGTGTGTGCCCATGATGGAAAGAATCAGCACCTCCCAGAGATCCCATCTGTGGTAGCAGCACGGCGGAAGGTGGAGGAAGCCTGCCTCCTATTTGAGAAGGAACCAACTGTGGCGAGGCGTATGGAGCTGAATGTTCAGCACATATGACACCACAATAGGGGTGGAGCTGACGGAGAACGTTCAGAGAGGAGTGTAGGTAGCGTAGGGCGAACAGAAATATGGAGAGGCCTGGAGGGTCATCAATGAGATGACTGGGAGGAAGAGGACCAGAGGGGTAGTTCAAGGGACAGAGCCCGGAGGAGAGGGTAAAGATCTGGTTCAGCCACTTCCAAAGACTGTTGGGAGAGTCGGTAGAAGCAGATATGGAAGATGTGCCTCTGGTCCTTCCGGACCTGGACATCGATGATGGCCCCTTCACGCCCTCTGAGTTTGCCAGGCCGAAAAGCACTGTGAAAGTGGGCAAAAGTCCTGGCCCAGACGGCATTACCCCAGTTGTCCTGAAACACAGTGATCTTGAGAACATCATCATAGAGATTCAGATTCAGAATAAAGGAATCTGAATCTGAATCTCTATGATGTTCTCAAGATCACAGTGTTTCAGGACAACTGGGGTAATGCTGTCTGGACCGGGACTTTTGCCAACCTTCACAGAATTTGACTTGGCAGTGCAGTGTGTGTTTTTAAAAAATAGTTTTCACAGTTAAAAATACAGAGACAAAAAAACAACACAACAACACTGTGCAAAAGCAGGGAGATAAATAAATAAACAGTCCAGATCCTTGGTGTGATGTTCCATGTCATTGTTCAAGTGTCATTGTTTGTAGCTGTAACAGCGGGGAACCAGGTAATGATGGAGAAGCTGAGAGTTCTCTCGATAATGGCCATTTAGAATTTAGAGATCATGGACCTCGACAGCCTGTACTTCCTCTGCTGTCGCAGAAAGTCCAGCGGAGTACTTCTTCAACTTCCGACACATATAAATATGTTTAATAATAAAATGAGAGATTGCCATAATTTAACTTAGCTACTTTTAAAAGAAAGTAACAAGTAATCTACCGTAGATACTTTTAAAATAAATAACAAGTAATCTACCTTAGATACTATTAAAAGAAATAACAAGTAATCTACCTTAGATACTATTAAAATAAAGTAACAAGTAATTTACATTAGATACTATTAAAAGTATGGAATGGAATGGACTTTATTAGTCAGCGAAGGCTGAAATTTGCTGTGCAGCCCAGCAGCCGTTGTGTGTGACATGAAAACAAACAAAGAAATACAGTAACATACATCAAAGAAAAACATACAAAGACATTGTCAAAACACATTGACAACCTACATGTGCATATATAGAGATATCAAGTCAGAGCATTTTTCATCACAGTGCCTTATCTTTTGTTTAGCTCCTTATTTACCAACAGTGTTGATTGGTAGACAAAGGACTTCTTTAATCTAACCTTCTTAAAGGGTGGTATTTCGTATCGTCTACCCAATGGCAAAAGCCTGTATTCTCTATGTAATATATGACCAGTGTTTGATTGTATGTTTTTCACCAGCCTCAGCCTGCTGTTATCATACATAGTGTTATACAGTTCCAAAAGTGGTTGTCCAACAATCTTTGAACATATGTTTAGTTGTTGTAACATCTAACAAGTAATCTAACTTAGTTACTTTTTGGAAGTAACTGTGGCAACACTGCTCCCTCGTCCCTTCTCGCTGTTTATTTTCTGTACTTTTAGGTTTATTTCTTTGATGACTTGTACTCGGTAGATTTTCATGTGTGGACCAAAAAAACAACAACAACATTCTTTCACGCTGTGAGACACATTTTAAAACGCAACTAGTGTTTTTGGTCACTTTGCTAATGTGACAGTTGTGTTGCAGTCAAAGTGTTCGTTTTATTAGCCTCGTGGCAGACGCGCGGACTAATTGTGGTTGGCGCCAGCATTCACAGGAGCTTTGTGGCGCCACCCTGTCATTGAAGGTAGTCATTACAAGGACCATTACAAGGCCCCGCCCCAAGGTGCGTGCGTGGGAGTGTGTGTTGACTTCTTCGTGTATGTTTGAGTGTGTTTGTCTCTTTGTGTGTGTGTGTGTGTGTCTGTTTGTGTGTGACTCTTTGAATGTGTCTGTTTGTGTGTGTGTCTGTCTGTGTGTGTCTCTTTGAATGTGTGTGTTTGTGTGTGCATGTTTGTTAGATATATGAGCGTGTGTCAGGTTTTGTGTGTACGTGTGGTTGTGTTTGTGTGTCTCTGTGTGTGTGTGTTTCTCTTTGAATGTATGTGTGTGTATTTGTGTGTATGTTGGATACATGAGTGTGTGTCAGGTTCCATGTGGGTGTGTTTGTGTGTCTCTTTGTGTGTGTGTGTGTGTGTGTGTGTGTGTGTGTGTGTTGGATATATTAGCATGTGCGTGTGTGCCAATCTCTGTGTGTCTGTGTGTTGTGTGTGTGTGTGGGGTACATCAGTGTGCGTGTGTCCATCAATTTCTGTGTGTATGTGCCGGTGTGTTTATGTCTATTTGTATGTGTCCTGGATACATGAGTGTGTGTGTGTGTGTGTCTGTGTGTGTGAATGTGGGAGTGTGTGTGTGTGTGTGTGTCAGTGTATGTGTAGGAGAGAATGTAGCTGAGAATGTAGATGCACATGTGTGTGTATGTCTTTGCATGTGTGTGTGTGTGTGTACGTGCATGCGTCTGCATGTGGATATGTGTGTCTGACTGTTTATGTGTATGCGTGTGCCTGTGTGTGTTTCTGTGTGTGCCCGGTGAGACGGCACAAGATTAAGGGACTCCTGCACTAAAGCCATTTCTGGCGGCTTACAAAGGATCCATTATGACATAATAATGATCATTATGAATAATGACAGAGCTGTATGCTGGCTTCGCAGGGAAGACCAGTGATATTTACAAACCTTTTTGACTCCATCAGAACAGATCTCTCTGATCTCCCCAAGTTCATTGTGCATGTGATAATAATGACATGATGTCACTAATGACACACAACAATGAAACAATAAAACAATCAGCTAATTGTTAGAAGGTTTTGACTTCCTGTTAAAATGGCCAGCCTGCTGGCGTAAAGTCCCGCAGCTCCCGAGCGATCTCCGCGTCTTGAATTTCATTTTGGACAGTTTGGATCCATCATCATCATCATCATCATCACTCCCGTAGTCTGGCTGGTCCTTGGGGCGCCACTGAAGACTTTGCAACCAGCTCTCTCCATCTCTCTCTGTCCGCAGCCACTTGCATGGTGTCACTCAGCCTGTAACTTGTCCACTCTTGGATGTCTCTCATTTTCTCTGTCTTCCTAATCCTTCCACCTGGCTCTGTGCCTTGAAGGATTGTTTTTGTGGTTAATAGATCTTCATATGGTCCAATGGCTTGTTTTATTCTGCATTTCACTTCCTCATTACATGACATGTAATGGTGTGTTTGTGATGTGATTATTGGTTTATACAATGTAAATTTTGCAGCGTTAAATATGCAGTGTCAAAGTTCATTGACTCTTTCAGAGTTATTACAGCAACTGAGGGAGTTGAATACTTACTATTATTGGTGTTAATTTGCCGAGTTACAAGGCGCTGTGTCAATTGGGCTATACAATGAATTGGCTTTCATTAGCCCCCATTTTCCCGCCTGCTAGCTCTGCTGCTGATACGTGCACATTAGCATAAAGAGGCACTACTTCTCTCTTGCTTGTGTTTTGTTAACACTTTAGAATAACAGGCCCTTATTTATGCTGATAAAGCATTTATAACACTTACTAAAAATGTAACTAATTATGAATAAAACAATTAGTTCCATTTTTTAGTAAGTGTTATAAATGCTTTGTAACGATATCTACTAAGTGTTACAAATGCTTTGCAAAAACATACACTAAGCCAGTGGTCCGTAAACTGTGGTACAGGTACCACCAGTGGTACGTGAGCACGCTCACGGTGGTACGCGGGGGTATTTTTTTGCATTATACATACATACATTTTCACATTTTAAGTTGCAAGTCAAGTGCACACAACACAGGGTCTTCCTTGAAAAATGGGAGAGTGACATAAAAGAAGTTGAAGTGCAAAGTGTTTTTCAACTTGTGCACGTCTTTCTTTAACCCGTGGCAAACAAATCAAACTTTGTTGCGGAAACTAGGTCGAGGAAAAGAAACCGCTGTCTCACGCGACATCTTGGTGGTACTTGGACCGCTTAAGAGTTTCTCAGGTGGTACTCGGTAGGAAAAGATTGAGAACCACTGCACTAAGTGTTATAAAACATTTACAAACATTTGTTAATGTTTTATTCATAATTAGTTAAATTTTGTGTGTTATAAATGCTTTGTAACGATATCTACTAAGTGTTATAAATGCTTTATAACAATATATACTAGCTGTTAAAAAAACATTTACAAACATTTGTTAATGTTTTGTTCATAATTAGTTACATTTTTAGTAAGTGTTATTAATGCTTTATCAGCATGAATAAGGGCCTGTTATTCGTTTTCTTTAATGTTTTTTTCCAAGCTTTATTTATTAGGGTTAGTGGAAACAGGTGAAGATGTGGGTGTAGATATGCGGGAAATACGTCGGTGGTGGGATTCAAACCACCAACTAACCATCGCATAAAGGCATATGCATGCTTTCCAGTGCACTGCCTAACCGACTGAGCTACTGGGCAGCACTGGGGGCCTGTTATTCTAAAGTGTTACCTTTTTATTTTATTTTATTTACTTTATTTCATCTCTTGTGGTGCAAATACATTAATATGCTTTTGGAATCTACGTTTACTGGCCCAGGGCAGAATAAAAAAACATACTCTCATCATGGTAGAGGGAAAACACCATGGGAGCTGTACGGCCAGAAAACGATCACTTCAAAGCTACAGTGGTAATTATTGTAGACGGCTAGGTGCGCAGAGTTTGCACAGCGTGGGAAAAAGCAAGTAACATTGTGTTATGATTCGTGTAGCTAGTGCGAATGAATTATAATAATGATAATGATGGACTCAGAAGAAAGGTTGGATGCCCACCCAGGACATCCGTTTGATACAGCAAATCAAATGGCAAACATAAGACAATTGCAGCACAAACACTTGTGCGAAAAGGTACAAAATAAACAATAGTGTACAGGCAAGCAAGTCTCTGGACACAGGTAATAAAAATAAAGACTAAATATAGAGAGTCTTGTGAGGAGTACTCATCTCAGGTTGTAGGCTCGTAATCAGCGGACCCAATCCGGAGGTGAAGGGATCGGTCCTGCAGTAGTAGACAGCCTCAGGTTATCCAGACGGCTAACTGGCTAAAGGCTAATCTGGTAAGCAGGAGACGACACAGGTACACACACTAACTAGCTGAACACATAAACTTGTCTACCTTCCTCGTCTGTTCAAAAGATGGAGCCCCAGATGCATGGGGCTTGATGACTGACAGTGAAAGTTGGATGGATGCACAACCGGAAATAGTCTCCCAGACATAGCATATGTTCAAATATATAGAGAACGGATTTGTGTGTACAGTGTACGCCCATCTTAAGAGGGATAAAATAAAGTGCTGAATCGCCCTAGCCATCAAGTGAGGTCTCTGGACCTCCCTAGATTGGGCAAGTGCTAGCATTCAGAATGTCCATCTTTGTTAC
>OMKY01215333.1:0-10236 GCA_900302395.1 Bregmaceros cantori | reverse complement strand
TCATGGTTTCAAGGGAGGTGTGTGTGTTTAGTAGGGTGCGGGTGAGTGGGGTGAGACTGTGTGTGTGTGTGTGAGAGACTGTTTGGTTTGGAGTGTGGTGGGCAGGGTGTGTGTGTGTGTGTGTGTGTGGGGAGAGGTGAGGTTGTGGGGGTGGGGGATCTGATTTGTGTGTGACACAAATGTCTGGGTCCTTATCTGGGTGTGTATGAGTATCTTTGAATCTGTGTCTGTTTCTGTGAGTGTGTGCATCAGTGAGTGTGTGGATTTGTGTGTTTGTGTCTATGTATGTGTGTGTGTGTGTGTGTGTGTGTGTGTGTGTGTGTGTGGATGTGTTTGTCTATGCGTCTGAATGTGTGTCTGTGTGTCTAATGGCTGTGCATCTAAGGTTGAAAAAAATAAAATAAACTGCTCACCTCTCCCAGTTTGTCCAGCTTTATATACGTCTCCAGCTTTCCAAAGCCAATCTCTGACTGGAACACAGCACACAATGCAATATTAATGACATTTTATTAACACAGAAGAAAAAAAAACCTTAGGCACCCACTGCAGCTCACATATAGAATAACATGTCTGCTTAGCTCAGCGCTAAGAAAAATGACGCAATTAATTATTTTATCAATATGTGTGACAAATCGCGGGTTCGCTTCCACAGTTCAGATTTCCCCTTGTTCACTTCCCTCATTTCCGCTTTCCTGGTCGATATGATGATGAAAATTATTACGTGCCGACAGTGGCGATAGGTGCCGATATTCAGTATGGACACATTTTTTGGAACAGTTGGGTCACGGCACTAATAATCAAGTAAAACAAATTATATCCAAACATGTACAGGAATACGAGTTATATACCAAAGAAGGCAATCTCTACTTTCTAGAAATAGGTTTTTTAATTCTAAAAATGCCGTTTGACACTACAGAGTTAAAATGGTGTCATTTCGGACAATGTATAATCAGCATGCAATATACACCGCAGTTCCCTTCCAGACTATGCATATTCTCCTATGCAGCACACGACGCATGTCGGAGTGATTTCTGCTACCGTCGCTAATCCTCCCATTACATACTTGGGAGTTGCCGGTTCGATATTAAGCGTCGGCCGCGTCGTCCTTCAGGGCGGTGTGCGGGAAGCCCCCACGCAACTACAACGCAGGCACTATTTTCAATTGTTACTGCAGCCACTCCACAATGGGAGGGAGGGAATCGATGGTGTTGATCCGTTGGAACGGCTACTTCCTATTTTAAAAACGGCAAACGTCAATGAGCCGGCCTGCATCATGAGAGCTCCCACTCAGCCCGATCAATGGGCTCCTGGAGGTCACCCGCGCTCCCCATTAGAACGCACCAGAGCAGCGCGGCAGACGAGCTAGCGGTGAGCCTGCGCTGCAGTAATCCAGTGCAGTTTACACAGATGCACTGGATGGGTTCATTAACCACTTGGGCCAGCCGGCTTCTAGGAAAGACAGCGGCCATGCGTCTGTGTGTGTGCTTGTCTTGTGGGTTTGTGCCAATGTGTGCCTCTACGTGCGTGTGCGTTCACCTTAGCCCCTTTTCCATTGGCACACTAGTACTCTCACTACTCTACACTACTCTTCTAGTTGTCTTTAATCCCTTCACACTAGCACACTACCACATAACGAGGCACTTTCTAGTACCTTGTTACACATCCCCCGCCGTACAAGTTATTTTTCTCTGCCGTGATTTTCATCTTTTCATTGGATAAGATTAGTCGGAGGTTGAAGAGATCGGGGAAGACATCACAGACAAGGCGACGAGGGGAGGAGAACTTGCAACACAGCGGACGCTGCGGCATCAACATGGAATGCGGTGACCATAACCACTCCGCCAATGACACCCCTGGGGGTTCAGGGTTTTTTGTGACCTATGTCCTACTCCCTACATTTTGTTTAAACTTGTTTGTTAATTTGTTTTACTATGAGTAAATGTCATAATAACAATAATGATGCTGATGTGTGTGAAGTGAAGCTCTCCTCAGTCCTTTACATAAATATCAATACTTTCTATTCCTTACTTTTTTCAAAACAGGCTTTATCTTACATAACATGTGTTCCACCAATGTGTGACATTATTAGTAAAACACCTTTGAGTACTTTTCAGAGACTATTCATTTTGTACTTTTTTTTTCCCCCCAAAGGTATTTTACTTTCACTCAAGCTGTTTTTTTTGCCATTGCTTAGTACCAATGACGCTCCACTCATCTTTACACTGAGGTCGTCGTTGAGCCATGGAAATATGAAGCTTGAGGGGGAAAAAATGAAATACAGTAAGCCCCAATGAAGATGATTTCATAATTATGATGTCATAATGATGATAGTGTGTTAGTACCAGTGATGCTCTCCTCAGTCTCCTACTGAGTGGCTGGTCAAACTGAGGACTCCTCAGCATCATCTTCTCCAGGTAACCGTCAGGGATACGGATGTCGGCCGGGAGGGAGAGACGCTTGTTCAGATCCTGGTTGAAAGGACAAGAACACACAATTTGTAACACATCCAATGACTTCCACATGGCTTTTGATGCTTTTATTCCATTTCAACAGATGGCAGAAATAGTAACAAACATTTTGTTACAGCAGTTTTGTTACAACATTTTAACGTAAACAATTCCCCATATAGTGCACTACATGGGGCGCACGCCATTTTGTAGGGGTGTCCGAATTCTCCATGTACCCTATTTAGTGCACTGAATATAGTACCGCAAAAGGTAGTGAGCATCGATGTACCCTAGACGGAGCAATATAACCCATAATGCATTACGAGATATATTAACAATAACCTCAACTCCCAAAAAATGGAACAGACTGCGGCAAATAGTTATAAATGTAAGTACTTCTGACTTTTTGTGAGGATTTAATTTTATAATTATATTTTTCATAGTTATATTTTATAATAATTATGACGGTGCCGACTCTAGTGTCCGAAATCTCAGTCATTGTTGTTGCGTGCACAACAAGGGAGTGCACTATATGGGAGCTAGGGAGTAGGGGATAGGGATATACGATTTTGGACACAGCCAATATGTTATTCTGTCATGTTGTGTCATGATTCTGATTACCTGGAAGTATCTGGCTAGTACCGATACAAAGACAACCACTTGCCGATACAACATCACCTTTCTGCATATTTGACGTTCCTACTAGGGATGCTATGATTAGTCGATTAAATCCGCGACTAATCAATTATAAAATCAAACGACATCTAATCTAACAATCGGCAAAGAAATTATTTGTTGTTATTGTCGGCAGTTTTGTGCTGATTTAGCGAGTGTTAAAGGAACTGAGGGGTTGCTGCAGTAGAATCACACAACACAATATGATTGGATAAGAAGCACATGACGTAGGCGGGTGGAGCTCCCAGCATGCATCAGGAGCTGCAGGAGTTGAGAACTGGAAAACACCATGACGAAAACGTCTGCACTACGACGGTATATAAAAACAGTTGGTTGCCCTACCTCGATTACATTCAGGTTCACCATCGTTACTGATGTTTCCCCCATTTGTCCACATTAATTTGATATTAATTCATAATTTCAGAAAATATGAAACACTAAATGGACATAAATGATGAAAAATATGTATCTGAAAAAAAAAACAACAACTAAATATTAGGGTGTAAATTACATGTAATGAGTTTGTGTCAGAGGAAGTAACTTAAAAATGTTTGTGTTGGTTAAGAAGGAAAAATGACTAGATTTCCAGTTGACAAGATACATTTCTTGTAATTGTTGCTTGCTGTGAGAATTTGGGGTATTTTTAAAGTTCTTGCAGACACTAGAAGCTTCTTCAGAATCAGGTTTACAGGTTTGTCAATGACAACAAAGTGCCCAGACATTGATAGATTCACAGTAACTGGTGCAACAGTCTAGTGCTAGTCCAAGGACGGCATCAGTGGACATTTATACCAAAATATGTTCTTAATAATAACAAATATGACCTTCTTGGCTCCATGCATGTGCTCATATAGAGCTGCAACCGATTAATCGATGATCAATTGATTCATCGGAAGTAATTAATAGTTTCCTCGTTTCGTCCTTCCTCCGCTCAAACGTGTTGATTACATGTTGTTCCCAATGCCAGTCACCATTGCTTATGTCTTGGCACCCCGTCCATCCTCTTGGAAATTGTTAGCCCCACAGCAACACAAAAAGTACAATAAAAAAAAAAATTAACAAAAACATTCTTATAAGCTTGCACAGAAGAGTAGGCTCTTCCGTGATAATAATCTAATCATTAATAAAATGTCTGTGCAATAAGTGGAGATAGAGAGCCATCAAAAATGGTTGCAATATTAATAACTTTTCAACTTAAAAAATTGTAAAGGATAAATGAACAGATGAAATCGATTCATCGTCAGTAAAACTGGTAGATTAATCGAAGATAAAAAATAGCTGCGGCCGTAGTGAAGATGGAAACTACTAATCACTTACCCATTTCTCTGATTTAAAGCCAATATGCAAGTTGTTACACAACCAGTTTGGTGACACAAAAACAAATGTGGCGACATTGCTTTCATCTTCAACCCCATTGGGGTACGTGAGGCTAAGCTATGCTAACAAAGTACTGCTGCACGCGAGAGTGAATGCACGCATGGAAGCAAGATAGTTATTGACTTGCCTAAGATCAGGGAATTTTGATGGGGTTTTCCTTTAAGGAGATATGCAAAGCCAAGAAATAATGCCATCAGCAATGCCATCGAAAACTCGTTCAGAAGCATTTTCTTCCTGATCTTACACCTTGCCTTCATGCGTGCACTCACTGTGGTGTGCAGCAGTACTTTGTTAGCATAATCTAGCCCCACTGACCCAGTTTAGGTCGGTGGGGCTGCATTTGATTTTGTGTAACCAGTCATGTAGCAACTCACTTTTGCATAGCTCCATGGAAATCAAAGGAAAATCAAGGGAAAAAAATGGGCAGCACGGTGGCGCAGTGGTTAGCATTGCTGCCTCACGGCTAGAAGTTCCCGGGTTCGAATCCCAACCAGGACAGGTCCTTTCTGTGTGTCGTTTATATGTCCTCCCCATGTCTGCGTGGGTTTCCTCCGGCACTCCGGTTTCCCCCACCACCAAAAACATGTTCTAGGTAACCTGCTCCAGTCCAGTGGCTCAGAATCTGTGCCGCGGCCGCCCACCGCTCCTCAGGGATGGGTTAGATGCGGAGGAAGAATTTCACTGTACATGTATGTATGTGTGACGAAATAAAGTATGTAATCTTATCTTAAAATATGGATTTTCGGTGCATCATTTTTCTTAAATGGAAGACTGGGAAGCAAAAAAGAAAAACATGATCAGGACTCCGCCGTTGAGATCAGCTGGCATAATTTCACTGATAGCAAAGTCTAAACTTGGATATGGGTGTCCAGTGTTAATTAACAACACCGTGAACACAACCAGGATGACTCATAATCACCATCAAGTACCATTCTTAATCAACCGCAGCAAGTCCGATTCCGTGATTAGTGTCAGCGGGTCAGGTCAAAGGTCGCAATCTTTTTCACCTGAACCGCGACCTTCCGCTCAAGCACACGTTCGCCGAGCTCTTGTCCAATCAGCGCCGCTAATCTTGCGGCCGTCTGGAGCGCATTATGCTAATCCCCCGGTGATGCAACGACGACGGCAAAACAACACTAGACCCGCTGTGGCCCCGTGAGACCTCGAGGGGGACAGGGACGCCGTCGCTTTCTAGCAACTATGTGTATGGTGGCAGTCAAACACAAATACACACACACGCACAAAAACACACTAAAGAAGGCAGCAGACTCGTTTTGGTATGCACACGTGTGTGTGGCAGATACCTTCACTAGTCATGACCTCCTGACCCAGAGTTATTCAACCCCAATTTGCGAGGGAGTGTGGGGACACACACGGACACACACACACACACACACACACAGAAACTGACACACACACAAACACACACACACACACACACACACACACACACACAAGCCCTGTAGAGACAGAGAAGTGGAAACTGAAAGTGAAGTAAGATGAAAATCTTATACATGTTTGGTAAAGTTTAATCTGATCACTAATGTGCTTATGTATTTGTATCCCCGTAATGGGGTGCGTCGGGTATGTAATAGTTTTCCGTGCCCAGCCGCCGCATATCGCTCGCGTTTTCGGGGATACACCTTCAGCAGTCGGGACGACTGCATATACCTAGTTTGTCTTTGCTAATTTGGTGGTAGTATATGTAAATGCTATTGTAATGCAAACGCCCCCTCGTGGAGGAGCTGGGGAATAGAGGAACTCAACAATAACTGAGCCCAGTCATTGTCAAGCTTCGTTCTGACTCTTTATATGGGGGCGTGTAGGACATGCCCGGTTGCCCAGAATGCACCGCGTTCATTACACTATTAATCAAGGTGACACATCAGTACTCAAGTATTTTTGTATTAATTGTTAGTTGCAACTGTGATAGAATAATCACATCCTGTTTATTAGTTAGTGACATCTGTGTCGGAGGGCAATGCTGTCGCAGTTACTTGCAGAAAGTAATCCAACTACTGATTACTGACAACTTCTCTTAAAAGTAACTAAGTTGGGGCAGGCTCTGCGGTGCAGCAGGTCTACTTAATCCAATTCCATACACTCTTGTGCCTGTGGCTTATTCTCACAGTGGACACAGTAGTAACCAAGTCAGAATACCAATTACTTTATTTTAAAAGTAATTATGTTACTTACTCTAGTTACTTACTTTTACTGCATTTCAGCAGCTGTCAAGTCTTTACAAGACATTACAAAAAGGCAACCAGTTTTACCAAAATTCAACTTATTGGAAGTAGATTTTAAACTTTACATGAATAAAGAAAACAAAAGATAATTAAATAATCTATTTATTATTAAACCTGCAGCAAAATTAGAGTGTTACTAATTATTCAAGTAACTAAAAAGTAACAAAGGGTATGTGCGTAAGTAAGCTTAATTCGATTTTGAAGATATCAGATTAAAAATTAAATCAAATTTTGACTAAAATCAGTAACTTAGTTACTCCAACATCAGTGTCTGCACTCCGCAGGGGAACCAAAGCCTTGAAGTGTAAACAAAGTAATACACTCCATGAACTAACCAGCCTCAACCACTCGACCCTCGAGCACGGCACTCTCAAGATCGTATGTGCCTCGAGTCCAATCTACGGTCAATAATTATTAATAGGCATTTTTTTTCCCAGTGGGTGTCCGAGCACTCACTCTACTGGAACGAAATTGTATCCTTTGACAGGCGCTACCTAATGCCGGGCGTACACTGAGGAACTATTGTCAGTCACGTAAAACGCACGCTGCTCACCCTGTTAAAAATGAGTTAAAAGTTTGCAGCTCATGCGCCGCAGTGGCGCAGTCTGTTAATATAGTGCACACGTGTGCCATAATGCCACGGAGAGTTGTGAGTTCCGACAGTTTCGCCGTATGTCTACTACCCCTTCTTCACCCCTTTCCAGGTAACACTGAATTAGGCTGAAAACTGGCCACAAATACAAACACAGTAAAAAAAATTGCTCCTCATTAGGTGTGCAACGATGAGTCAATTAATCTGTGACTAATTGAGTATAAAATTAACAGACAACTAATCTAATAAATTGATAATCGGAAAATAATTGAATCGTTATTGTCGGCAGTTTAATGCTGATGTTTCCCTCATTTATCCAAACAAATATGATATTCACACATAATTTCCGGAGCCACTAAGACATAATTGATAATATGCAACATAATTGATAAGAATTACATGAATATGAAGGAAAAACACAAAAATATTGCAGTACAAATTAAATGCAATGAGTTTGTTGTCAGAGGAAGCAACTTCATCTTTGTACATTTGTTGGTAAGAAAGAGCCACATGTGTCTAGATTTCAGTCGACAGGATTCATCTATCGCATTTGTTGCTTGCTCTGAGAATTTCAGGTATTTTTTTCAATAACCGGCAACTAATGGGACAATTAAATGAATCAGCCCTACTCCTCATGATTCTTGTTCTCACAATTTACCAGGGCTATTCAACCACTTTGCCACCACTTTGTCAGACCCCCAATGGGCCAGAGGCCGGAGCAGATGCCGGACGCCCCCACCCCCTCCCCTCCCCTCCCTCCAACCCTTCAGTAACCTCCGGCCTATTTGTACAACTCGACACGCTGCAAAAGCACATTTTCATAGCTTTTATTTAAAGTTGTGTACTTCCTGTTAAAATGGCTTCAATTCTATGTAACAATGGTGCTTTCTTGTTTGTAACAAGCAACACCTTAAACGCTGCCTGTCGTCTGCCCATCCGGTGGCCACGGCAGGCAACGTACGGCGTCACTCAAGTGCACACAAGTGGGCGGACTGCAACAGAACGACACATAAAGTAACGCCCACGTTATAATGACGCATGATTTAAATTGGAACTGTTTTGTGATGCAAAAGTTTTTTGGGGGAAGAAAAACGCGTAATTTACGTGCCCCGGAACTACTTTCCTCTGGACCTAAACTGGACACTAACTCTACTCACTGGACATTGTCGGGGGTAAGTCTGAGAGAATGCTCGTCACTCGTCTAGTTGATGCCATACAGATTCATGTATGTATGTGTGTATATATATATATATATATATATACCATAAGCTTGAGTGAAAAACAAATATGTTAAACTATAAGCAAGCACGAAGGTGAAGGCTCTCACTAAAATGAAAATGTCAATGTGCAATCTGCAGTAAGTGAAAGAGATAGTGAAACAGCAAACAGTCTGCAATATGGATTACATTGATTAATCGTCAATAAAAATGGCAGTTTAATCGATGATCAAAATACCATAATACTGTGGAGGGGGGGGTGCTTGTTGACAGAGAAGGCGCTCAACCAGCAAGAGTCAGAGGCAGAATTAAAACACAATTGCCGAGGGCCACTGTGGGATTATGTTCATCATTATGTTACAGTCCAGAAAGGGGTTAAGCTGTAGCCTACTCAAAAATCTTTGATCTGCATTTATAAAAGATGGCGTGTAGATTATCGGACTCACCCCCACTTTCATCCAACAGCTAGAGTGAGGTGTACACTTAGACTGTACATAAAAATGGACATCGCCTTTGTTTTGATGTCCGTGCCTACTTCCGGGTTGATATGGGGGAACCTAGTCTCCTAAAACCGAGGCCTATGGGAATTCCAATACAAATATTCAAATCTTAGCAGCCCGTTTTAACCTATTTAAATACCTTTCCTAATTGAGTTCTTTAATGTATATTGCCGGGATAATTATCGGTTAATTGAGTGAGGGGGGGGGGGTCATAATTTCATCAAAAAAATGCGCCACGCATACGCCCAACGCCCCCACGCCACGCGATTGTACCTGGCGTGCTGCGTATTCGCATTGTTTCCACAAGCTTGCACAAAGCGCTCTGAGCACAGTGCGCTGAAGGCTGCGGGACACATTTGGCACGATAGTTGCCTTGACCAGAGGACCGGCAGATACGCCACTTTCCCTTTTCTCTAGCCAGTTTTGTGTGTGTGCGTGTGTGTGTCTGTGACTGTGTGCGTAATATGAGAGGGAGAAACCGAGGAAGAGAGAGAACATGCAGTGAAAGTCGGCGGTGTAATAATAAATAAATGAATAAATAAATAATAATAATGAACCTGCGTGTTTGTGTGTGCGCGCGCGTGTACTTATGTTTGTGTGTGGTGCCGTCCCGTTTTTGAAACCGCTGTGCAAGGTAACGTGCTATCATTTATTTGTTAAGATATAGAGGTAAAGTACTTCATTTAGACGCATATACGTGGACAGTAACATTCTTCCTCCGCATTTAATATCCTTTAAGATAGTTTACTACCGCGGACAGCGTGATAATGTTTCTGTTTCACGTGCGATCACCACGGTTGAAACAGGAGCACATGCACGCGCGCACACACACACACACACACACACACACACACACACACACAAATTCAATTGCTAGCTGCAGCCACAACAAGTGTAGAGAGGCTATCCTCATAATCCTTTCAGCAGCCGCGACAATATTGCATGCACGCACACACACACACCCACACGTGTGCCCGTGGCTGGTGCTTTAAAAATCTATTTATCATTATTTTTGCATATTATTTTTCTCCATGAAGTGAAGGGAATACCTCGGTTATAGAAGCGCATGGTGGGTCCACCAATTCAATTGCTCAGCACGCCTGTCAACCATGGAATAAAAGGCACCCCGCCCCCTCGCGCTGTGCAGCGCGGCGTTAAAAATCAAAAATATATATTTCCAGC